>AYEL01043966.1:0-62342 GCA_000484575.1 Olivierus martensii
AATCAATATATTTTATTTTAATAGTATATTAAAATTCTTACCTTATCTAATTTATCCAGATCACTACGAAGCTGTTCTTGTAATTGTTTTAATTTAGTTAATGGTAATGTTTCTAATTCGGATATCCTAGCTAATGAATGAAGAAAAGGTTCTCCAGATATTGTTTCTACTTCATTTTGTAATGCATTTAATTTGCTAATGGCCTGTAATTAAAAAAATATTATATTTAAAGTTTATTCCTTAATCTGAATTATCTTTAAAACAATCAAAAATTAGTTACTATCATATCAGTTAGACTATCATGTGCATTGGGCAGAATTCAATTTTGGGAAGCTTATGTAATGATTAATCTAGAAACTTATTGGATTAGGCCTGATATTAATTAGCACTCCCAGACAGGCTATCTATATAGCCACAAGCCCTCATGGCAAACTTGGGCAGACAGGCTTGGTTCAAATCAGATAATATACTTTTCATAATATAAATGGTGTCATCATAGCCTTGATCCAAAATAAATATAAAAATTACAGCTCAATTCAAACTACTACTCTAGGGACCAATTTGATTATGGATATATTTTTTTTTTTTGCATATCACACAGTCATCCAATATTATGGAATAAAATTGAATTTAATAAAATAATAAAATTATTATAGACTCTATACAGGGTGTCCAAAAAGTATCTTTACATTTTCAGAAAATCAAATATCATAAAAAATAAATAAAATAAATCATAAAAAAAAACAAAGATATGCACTTATGGTTTTTCGTATTCAATAAAGAAAGTATCAAAGTTTTTTTGACAATTCTTACAACATATCAATATGTGCATCATCAGTCGCTTGCAACACATTGAGTCAGTAAGAGATTTCAAGCAAGGTTCTGTGAAGCATTACAGAACCGACAGTCCCGATGGCTGCTGTAATTCGATTTTTCAACACTACATCATGAATAGTTGATCTAGGTATTTGTAATTGACGGGCCACCAAATGAATCGATTTACGAAGACTACGATGAAAAGATTCATGAATTCATTCAACATCATCGGAGCTTCTGCTAGACCAACCAGATTTCGCTTTTGGCAAAACGTTACCTGTTGTCATAAATCTCTTACGTCATTCATAAATTGTCGGTCTTGAAGGAGGATTTCGATCGTATGCAGACCGAAATTTACGTTGTACCTGCATTGCAATTTAAATTTGATAAATCACACTACAACTAGCGCCATTTCCTGCGGTGAAGCCATTTTGAGAAGAGACCTATATTTGGCCCCATCATGGGTGCCATATAGTGTCCACTTAATTAAAAAAAAAACTTTGATACTTTCTTTATTGAATGCAAAAAATCTTAAGTGCACATCCTTCTTTGTATCTTTTTAATAATTTTCTAAAAGTGTAAAGATACTTTTAGGACACCCTGTATATTATTAAAATAGAATAATTTAGAACTATAACTTAAACTATAGGGATTAATTTGGCTTTGGATATTTGGTTTGCAGATATTTCTTTTGGTTAGATTATACAGTAGAAGTTGCTTGTTATAATCATTTTGGGACTGATCCATTTTGATAACAATAACCAATTGATAACATTAAGTGGTATATGTCAAAAAAGTACAATTTTTGAATTTTTTTATTATATCTCAATTCAGCATTTTCGTAAGGGACTCCTGAATAAAAAACTATAGATATGGGAAAACAATAGATGCAAGGCTAAATAAAATAAAAACAATGAAAATTAGATTAAAAGATAACACTAACAATAATACAAAATATTATAATTGATCAACGAAATCAGGCTGAAATTTATACTGGCTTCACATAGTTTAATGTGATATCAGTTGTGATTTTTCTGAACAGTTAAAGTTTTATGAATGACTGTAACTTTTAAGCAATATAAAAATCATGTTTACTTTATCAATCTCTTTATTGAATCATATAAAAAAAAAAACATTAAAATATTAATATTAGTTATAACATATTTCAAGAATTTAATAAATGATAACCCATAACATGATATATTCCATTATGGATTATATGCCATATTAATTATGGTTTCTTTATCATTTAAATGTCTTAAATCAGCAAGAATCTCTTTACATCTGTTTATTACAAAGCAATAAGTTACATAATTAGTGATTTATTGCTTCATATAAAATTCTCATCTATGATGATAAAGAAACATTATTATTATGAAAACATTGAAAATATACAATCAAAAACAGTTGCTTATTGCCTTGGATGTTGGATTCAATTCCTTATCCCATACTTTCAGATTTTTTAGAAGAGTTCAGGATGGTTTGTTGAACTCTGTTCAGCAATCATTCAGTTGACGTATAGATCATAAATGTGTACTATATTTGTAACATTACAAATGTAAACATGATAGTTCACAATATAAATTAAACAATTTTGTTGATAAAGGACATTTAAATGATCATATCATATGTTAAAGCATATCATAAATAGAATATAGTATGCATATCATATCATATATGTTAAAACTTAATATTACTTACCTGGTTTATTTATATTTGATATATTGATTGTTGATTTTAAGTACAGTCATATGTTGGTTAAATTGTTTTGATTTATACCATTTTTGACTTTATATTGGTTTTTTATTAGTAATACAGTGGTGCCTCGCAATTCAACACTATCTCTGAACTAATGTCAAATTGAGAAACTGTCGAATTGTGGGACAATACTTCCCATATAAGACTATATAAAATAGAGTAATTTGTTATCAGTCCCCATCTCACTCCCCTAACGGGTGAGCTGAGAGATACACTATATTATTTACTTTATTATGTGTGTTTTACTATAGTATAACATACTAAATTAAAAAATATACTATTTTATACACACTCTAACCAACACTAATCAAGAGATTAACCATTACAAATTATGTAAATCAACTCAGCCAAAATTCCCCTGGCGGACAAAGTCTATATTAAATTTTTCTATGATTATTTTTGAAATTAAAGCTATGGTGCCCCCGTCTGTTAAGTTAATAATTAATTAATTAAATTTAGAATTTAGAACTAAGGTGGTGCCATCTAGTAATTAATGATTATACTATAATTTTTAAATTAATTTTCCTGAAATAAAATTTTGCCACCACACTGGACTCGAACCAGGATCTTTGGGATAGTGCCCCAATGCCTTAACCAGGGGTCAGCAAACTTTTGAGACAGAAGAGCCAAACCTATTTCTCACAATAATTTAAAAATTATTTGAGAGCCATAAATATATTTTTATATGGCGCCCTCTATTGAGCGAGGTTCGTAGTCTTTGGTCTCTACTCGCCATCGATGCTACTAGCCAATGTTGCATCACCCAGTAGAGGGCACCTGTGCGCTCACTTATTAGCATTATTAATCACTTTGGTTGACTCCCCACTTATCATGCACGCAACCAACTGTCCACTCCCTCTGTATACCCTTTCCACATTCGCTTCCCCTCCCTGACGTCACACTTCGTGCATTTTAGTTCCACGAAGTTTTGTGAGACCTATAAAACAAATAAAATCACTATTATGTGAGTAAAATTATTTAAAAAATTTATAAATGAAATTATGATAGTTTCATTTTCAATTTTACTTCAGAGCCAAATGTATATACCTAAAGAGCCGTACGTGGCTCGCGAGCCGCAGTTTGCCGACCCCTGAGCTAGCTGATTGCGATGCTCACATCACTGTAGTAATGATGTCACATAGAGGTCATAACAAATCTGTTTTGTGACTTCACTCCATTTTTGCGTCGTAATAACGTCACATAATTTATTGTAGCATTTGTAATCCATTAGTTTTTCATATCCAATTTTATCATCGATTTTAGCAATTGATTTAGCCAATATATAATGCCATGATGACGTCATCATAGGAATGATGTGATTTCATGCAACCGAAGCGTTTATGACGCCACACATTGATACACTTATGCATATTTTTGTGTTTCAGTTTTATACAAATTATATTCCATATTTTTTGATTATTTTTAATTGCATCCCCTCGATAAATTTTTGGTTGCGCCACTGTTGTTTTTATAACTGAATCTATCCAATGTTGGAATTCGTCGAAAAAAATAAAGAATGAGACAAGTTTCTTAGGAAAAAAAAGCATTACATTACCGGATAAATACTAAACTAATAAACTATCAGACTGTACCATGCCGGAAGCATATCTGTATTATTAATATAAGGTGAGATGATACTGCTGTATATTTTATTACTTTTTGTGGGCATATCGAGGCTTTTAGTGCAATCTTTAGCCTATTATTTAATTATGAGAGTTTGAAATGTTTAATTGACAGCTAAATTTCCAAAGAAAGAACATGGACATCTAAAATTTGTCGACTTTTAAGACATATTTCATTAAAATATTTTAAAAATTGGCTTTTAACGCAATAATTACCATTGACGTTAAAGGATATTTTACTGTTTTTAAAACAATTATGGTTACTTTTAAGGCGAGGTTTGTATGTAAGTGCTTATCATGATTCATTAAGATTTTTCTTGTATTATAGAATTTTAAATAAATATTCATAAGAATAGCTAAAATAATGTTATAAATGGTAAATAAAAGAGAAATATTATGAGATTTAAAAACAGCATTACAAACATTCTTCCGCATAAGCATCTTCACGATATAATTTGATGTACAACTGATTGCCCTTGGAATATACATATCCTTCGTTAGTCAACAAAAATTTTTATTTGCTATATAATAATATAAAAATAAGATAAAAACATATATGATGATAAAATAGAAGCAAACATTTTTGTTATTCCATGTATATTTTCACTTATGATTGTAATATACTATAGCAAAAATTTTGCAACAAAGTTAATTTTTCTGAGGATTCTGACTCACAACCTATTGTTCGGGATTAAAGTCTAGAGGCGAAATAGACTAAATGAGGCAACCTTGTAGTCTACTAACCTTGGATGTAACCAGAATATTAAGCTACAGTGGCATCAGCACCACCGCGATGTCACATCACTAGTAATAATGGGCTTATGTCATAGCCCATTATTACTTAGTGATGACATTACATCACAGTGATGACTTAATCCAGGGGTGGGCAAATGCTGGCCCGCGAAGGCATCTTGTACGGCCCGCTGCATAAATTAGAACACACTACAGTTTCAAGCCCACATGCGTAAAATTCTAGTCGAAAAGAAAAAATAAAATAATGAATACTCTGTACGGAATACGTGTACACTAGCGATATGGTTTAACCATGAACATAGTAAATTTCACCATTCACATTAAGTTGTAAATTTCATGAACATAGTAAATTTCATCATTCACATTAAGTTGTAAATTTGTTTTTACAAAATTAACTTTGTGGGTGCTAATATTTTGTAACATTCTGATGTTATAGGTTGTTAACAATCAATCAGTAATATTTTGTAACATTCTGATGTAATAGTTGTTAGCAATCAATCAGTTTAATAAAATACTTTGATTTTGCTTTTAAAGAAAATTATCTGAATTTATTAATTCGTAGAACGAATTATTTGTAATTTTTCTAATGAAAAAAATAGTTTCTACGGATGATTTTGAACTCTTTGCATACAAACAGAAATTAAAAAATAATGCAAGGAAAGTATATTTTAAAAATAATAAATAAGAAATATAACATACGAAGAATAATTTTTAAATAATATTGATACACGAATATATTCTTTGTGTAAGTATCACAAAAGTTGCTACACACGATAGCGTGATTAAGAAGGAGCAGATAAATTGGCTCAACCTATACACCCATAGTGAGATTGACAAAAACATATACAGATAAATTGGCGCAACCATTATTCTTGTCCCGTGTGCAAGATTGATAAGAACGTGTGCAGATAAACAGGCGCAACCATTATTCTTATCCTTTATGATGGTGAGAGGAGTATGTTTGTGCAAGAATCAATCTTGCTTGAACGTGAATAGTCACTTTATGTTAAAATAGTTTTATTAATTATTAATAGATTAGCTAATGTTATCATCAATTATTGTCATTACATGATTACATAATGGCGCCTTAAGGTTAAATTCACCCTTAGGTACATTTCAATTTTTATACGGCCCGCTTCATTCTGAAGAATTAATAATTTTATTACATTAATTAATAATTAGATAATTACGCGCCGTAAGATTAAATTCGCCCTTAGGTACTTTTCAATTTTTATACGGTCCGCTTCATTCTGAAAATTGTTCATCCGGCCTGCGGCAGAAGTAACACAGTTGTTTGTGTGTGTGTGTGTGTGTGTGTATGTATGCTTATTATTATATATATTGTATATACAGATAATAAACAAATATAATTTGAATAATAAATATATTACTTAAATTATGTTTCCCATTAGATTAGAATCAATTGGGATGCCTTTGCTAATGATTCAATTGATTCACGGATTTACTCTTCAGAATAAGCTTAAAATTATTTATTCTCATTTTATATTTTTTCACTGTTTATCTTAAGTTTAGATAATTCATGATAGACTCTGTTATTTCATGTGCTTCAAGCAGTGTTTAAACCACAAGATAAATTCTGGAAAAATCAAAACTGAGACAGAGCGATTTATCTCAATTTAGTTCTAACTAGTTGAGGGTAATTTTTAGACTTAGGACTACAATAAATTTAGAAGAATTTATTATTGGCAAATAAAAAACTTAGCATATAGGAGGATATTTATTAACGTTATGCTATTTTTAGATATTTTATGCTAATGCATCTGCAAAATGTAGCTTAGTTAAGATACCATTACAGATTGAGGAATCACAATCTTTGCTGAATAAGTTTTTTCTAATTCAGATGTAATTATGATGCTAATATGTAATATAGAGAATACTATGAACACTTTACAGAGTGGTTCTCGATCTTTTTGACGCGCTACCCAACATATGATTTTGAAATCGTACTGCGATCCAATTGTTTATTTTATAATATAAAATGAGAAAAGATAATATATCAGCATGATACTGAATGTACTCGGATCAACTTATAATACAATAGATTATGATGTATTACTCACATACAACGAAATATAACCATGAACTGTAAATTAAAGCATTCACTATAATTTTTACACTTCAACGAAATACAAAATATGATTACTAATTTTAACACACTAAATGAACACATTCCATAACCATGAACTGTAAATTAAAGCATTCACTATAATTTTTATACTTCAACGAAATACAAAATATGATTACTAATTTTAACACACTAAATGAACACATTGACTACTTAAAAAACGGTAATGTACATATAAAGTTATTCTTATTGCTGTTCTGACAACTGACAATTACACACTAGTTCAAAATTAGCAAAACTGGGAAGGGGAATGTACCGATGAATGCCGGAACGGGCGGAACAAACATGCATATGACTTAAGTTACATTCACAATGTCAAAAGTAACTTAATTAAGAAATTAACTTAAGAAATTAACATACCAGAAATTAATATCATTCAAAACCTCATAATCAATTTTTGAAATTAACATAAAAGACATTTTTTCTGTTTATTTTATTTTTTTGTATTTTACCAGTTCCTTCGCCGCCAGATATAGAATATTCCATGAGGATATATTAATCAAACTAACCTAACCATCAAAGTATAGGATCACATATAATATGTGTTAAATATGTATGCATTTATGAAATTTCCTTTCATAGATATATGATTTAAACTTATACATGAAAATAATTTTTATTTATATATTATTACTATTTATTTTCAAAAATTTTTTTATAATTAAGAAAGATTTTAGGTTGATTTAGTAATAAATTAAAATTTGGAAAAAGTTTGCGTTTTGGTTGATTCAAATATCAAATTAGGCATGTTCTATAGGCGATGAAACATCAGTATAGTAAAGTGAGGAAAGATTGCTTTATACATTTCTTGTATGTATATAAGTAACGAATTTTCATCTGCAGAAGGCATCGTATGTACAGTACTACATAACTTAAGACAAACTGTTCATGGATGACTTCCTTTAATGTTTTTAAACTGATAATTATAGTAATTTCGGGAGAGTTGCCGCATACGGGATAGATTGCGCACCTCCGCTAATTTAGGCAGCTGCCTACAGAATGCACGCAGATGCACAACACGGACGCTAAAGAAGAAATGAAGTGGTCCTGTTTGTGTTGTTCTGTTCCTACATATTTTGTAATGCGTAAACTGAGGTAAGTCTGATATTTTACCTTCATACTTTTCCTCACTTTACACTAAATTCGTATTTGACGTTAAATTACTACAATATGATGAGTGTTTGAGGTTTGCAGCAACAATAAGATTATCTCTGAATGTTTTCAGTCTAGTTTCGCCATCTTGACCGTGAAGGTCTAAGAGCCACGAGGTGTGGTGTCTCTCCCATATATATTGGGAGAGACGCCGCCATGAAATCCGACACACATGCCGCACTTTTCTCATTCGGGACACACGCCACACCGAATGAATTATGATTGGAGATGAATTATGATTGGAGATGAATTACAAAGCATTTTTAGCAAAGTTATAGGGTATAGATATATATGTTTGAGAGTGCATTTGCAAACTAAAAGCACTTGTTTATATGTTCTATGTAATATTTATTTTTTGTGCTTATATTTTAAACAATAATTATAAAAATAAGTAGAAATATGTACATTTTTAACTTTCCTTTTAGGTTCATTTAAAAATGCCCACAGTTTACAAAAGTAAATTAGGAGTAAAACCTCGTGGACAGTGAGACCCTGGGAGGTTACGAGAAGCAATTTCTAGGATAGAGGCAGGAGATATTTCTTTTCGAGAAGCAGAAAGATACTATGGGGTACCTGCAAGAACTATTAAAGGAGGATGGACATGGATCAAATGGGCTTTGTTTTCCAATTTGTAATTTTGAATTCTAATGAAATAGGCCTAAACTTCGCCTACGTTAACTGACTTTCTTATTTTTCAACTTGTACTGTATTTCTAAATTAAAATAAAATAAACAAAGCCTATGTTAATTGACTAGATTTTACACTTGTAGTATACCTATATATTTCAGTTAGCCTAAACATAGCCATAATTTTACAAATTCTATTTTTTGCTTGCAGTAATATTATAGGTCCTCTGCATTAGAAAAGTAATAAAAATATATAAAATGTAAAGTAGGCTACACACATTAATTTTCTCAAAACTTTTTTACTGAGACAAGATGTTTCAAAAAACACAGTTGCAGATTACAGAAATCAGTTTGTCTGTTTTTATGACGTGCGGCGTTTCACCCTTATAGGTGCAGCGTGCCAGCCGTAACATTCGGAATAGACGCCGCGATGTAATGTTTTATAAAAAAAAATTCTAACGCCTAAATGATATATGATAAAAATATAACATTTGGTATGCATGTCAGAAACATGACTGGTGATCATATTAATTGCCTAGTTTAATTTTCAGTGTATCATGGGACTTAGTATATTTAAAAAAATGTGCGCAATCTCTGCCGGAATTATCCTACTGTAACTATATTAACTACGTACTGATAATTCTTATCTGGCAGTTATATCTGGTATTACAGATGCAGTAAATGTAATAAATTTGTGTTGGATTTATCTAGAAAACGACGTAGTAGAAATCCCTTTGCAAAATTCAGCATTCTGTATTTCTGCATTATTTTATTTTAAGAGATATATTTCTCTAAAGAATAAATCATAGGGTAAGATGGTTAAACAATATGTTTCACAACCTATTTTCTCTCAACCATCTTAATTTTCCAATCTACATTTGGCATAATTTATAGTCTAAAAGTATATGATATAAATAATAAAAAATATACGAGAAGAATGCACAACTTGTTTGTTCAATGGTAGGGCTTACAATTTTAATGTCAATAAATCTTACTTTAAGAATCTGATGATATTTGAAAGTTTATTTAAAATAAAATATATTGTTTCTTAGATTGATAATTTCATAATAAGTTATATGATTAATTTTATATCAAAATAATTTTGCTAGTTCAACCATTTTGCCTCAAAACTGAGCAAAATAGTTCAATTGATACAGTATTATATATATATTTATTTAAGATCTTTAATTTTATTATTGAGCAACCATTTTACTATCAGTATTTATTTATAACTATATTTTCTTTGCTAAAATTTAAATTTTTTTTGCATAAATATTTATGACTTTATAATCAAAATTCTAAAACCGATCTATCTCATCCTACCTTTGTTATTGGTCTGAAGAGAAATCAACAATTTTAACTTTTATAATTTTAATTTTATAACTGAATGATCAATTATCAAATATGAATATATCATAATTTATAAATAAAACTTCACAACGATTTTGCTGATGTAAGTTAATAATAAGTTTAACATGATTTAAAAATATATCTATTCTAGTCGGCAAATTAAATCAGCTAATAATTCACAAAACATTTAGATATTTAACTTTTGAGATTGATAATTAAGTTTATTAAAGACAAAAGTACTTATTTTTATATAATTTCAAGTACCTTTTGCTATGGTTTATTAGCAGAAATAATTTTCAATTTATTATGAGTGATGTTGTGCTAATGTTAATATAAGCTAGTTAATAACTTGAAAAGCGATTTTAACGTTTAACATGTTCTATAAATCATATAATAAATATCTTTTTTAGTAATTATTTATAAATATCAATTGCAAAAACTGAATATTTATCGAGACGGTAGTGATGATTTTCTGATTAGCCTTTTAAGTTATTTATATCGTCAGTCATATTATTTAAAATAATAACATAAATTTCCAGTTTTTATTACATTCAAAAGGCATATTTTTTGCATATTATTATTATAATGAGTCCTAGATCACTGTATAAAATTTAGTTATATTTTTTAATGTTTAATGATAGATTAAACTTTTTCATTATGATGATAAAAAAATCTCAGCTAAAAATTAACTATTCATGTTTTTGAAATATTAAGAATAATTTTTATTCGCTTCTATTTATTATTTACATATTTGTTATTATTATTTTTTTTTTCAAATAAATCATTGTCTAAAATCCTTAGACATTTTAATTTGAAATTAACCCATAACTGAAATATTTTATCTTATGGAAAAATGTCTAATTAAAAACGATTTATTGTTATTTTTAACTTATTAAAAGAAAATTCTAATTTTTTGATATCTCTCATTTCTAGATTCATCCGATAAATTATATAAGCAATGCAACTGTATATAATATTATCAATAAATTACAAAAATATATAAAGTATGCATTTTTTTAAATCTCCATCGAAACAATATTAAGAGACAATTATTTTATACATTTAATAACTATTAAATTTTCTAAAAAAAAAAAAAAAACACAATTCTAGCATATTTAGCACATATTTTTAATAGCAGTATAATACATTTGTTATTTTTATACGTATAGATAATCAAATCAGTACAAACTGAAAATTATAAAGATAAAAGAGTATTGGTATCTGCGAAAATGTGTTTATACTGAAAATTGACAAATCTCAGTTAAATCAATAAATATTTTGATAAACTTTATTTTCTCAAATAAACATAAATTAAGTAATATTAGTTATTATTATTACTTCATTCATGTATAATAATAATAGTAATAATAACTATGTTTTCAAATTTCATTTAAAATGTAATATGAATAAATAGATATCGGCTATCCAAGTTACATAATATTTCAGTTGAAATACAGTATGGCATAGAATTAAATTAATAAATATCATTATGTTGTCATTTATTAATGATTTGATAATTAAATTAACATTTAACAAAGGTTATCGCAGACTTACACTTAACGACTACAGTATGAGTCTTGGATACGGGAGCTCGAAGAGGAATTGCAGAGGCATAACAGGATATAATCTTCGTCGTCACATCCTAGATTATGCGAAATCCGTTTTAGGAACATTCATCTTAAAATGTAAAAGTTATTATTTTCTTATAATCTATTATTTTAATTAATTTGAAAATTTATACAGAATTTATTAAAATAAATCAATGTGTTTTTTTTAATTAAACAAATAAAATTGAGAAAATTCCATTTAATAAATTATCATACATCATTTGCATTCTTAGAATGTTTATTTGTTAGTGTAATTGTTGTGTATTCATTTCGAAATTTTGAAGCAAAAATAAATTTTATTCTATGGAACAGTTCGGAAGTAATGAAGAGAAAACAAATGAAGTTTTGAAACATTTGTTTATGAAAACTGTTACTAGAATAAAGAATGGATTTTAGAAAACAAAATTATGGTGTTATACAATACATTAAAACGGGACATATTCTGACAATAAATCATCGTTATTGTATACATTGTTTCGGAGATACTTTTAGTTACTTGAGACCTCGATAATAATCTTTCACTTGTGGAATTACTCATATTGTGTTCAGATTTTATTATACAATACTTTTATTATGAAAATAAAATAAAATTTGGATATTTTGAGATATCTGGTGATGTTAAAGATGATACAAAAACAGAAAATTATATATTTTATGAAATTTAATGAAAAATACTCACACGTTAAAGTAATAACTAAAAAGTTAGATTATGTAATGCTATTAATGCTACAGAATGATAAAATATAACAGTGTGTGATTCAATTGATGAGTAGATTATTTATCATTTCCCATTATGCTTGTATTAACTACAATTATAAATG
This sequence comes from Olivierus martensii, assembly GCA_000484575.1. Classification (NCBI taxonomy): domain Eukaryota; kingdom Metazoa; phylum Arthropoda; class Arachnida; order Scorpiones; family Buthidae; genus Olivierus; species Olivierus martensii. The sequence continues at coordinate 12,652 of AYEL01043966.1, forward strand.
CTCTTTTAATCTAAAAATTTGCATAAATTAAAATATGCATTTTTCCTGTAAATTAGAAGATATCAAAATTTTATATAGCCAAATATAAGCAAAGTCATTTCATTATAGATTCAAAAAATTATGAGCAATTTTTTTAATTAATCTTGCAAGATGATTTAGCTTGTATTTGGGAATATATCGATTTATCATTGCTAATTATTTATTAAACTTCTAGATAATTGAAAAGTTTCAAAACGCATTAAAAAACATATGAAAGAAGTAGAGATTGCAATACCGGTTTACCGATTGCGAATTTTAGCCTCAAATTGTTTACCGGTAATTCAACATTGATTTTACCAGTAATTCGGTAAATTATGTACGTAATTATCAATATAATACACTTTTTGTACTTATTCGCTGGGCTGCGGTTGCTGCAATGGCAGCACTGAATAATAGTACAGACGCTTTCTGGCTGAGCGTATGCGCATAACTATTTACTATAGCTGTACCCAGGGTGCAGTTGTGCTTGCAGTTAGGCTAGGGCAATGATGTGAGCTAGAGGTTGACATAATCTAAGTTGGAAGTTCGAATTATAATTAAATTAGACTTAACTTATAGTGACAGCTGAAATTAATTATTAAGGACATATAGTTTCAAAATCCCATATTTGCATTTTGCCACAAGTTTTAGTTTTTGACTTGAAAATTCAGTATGCATTCCTTCGATATCTGCAATTACGTTATCCATGAAAGAAACTTAACTTATTGATCAAAAGAAAAATAGAAATACAGGGATCCCGCCTATAACATGACTTCCTACAACACGGTTTCGCTCTAACACGATTTAAAAATTACGAAAACCCTCATATAACACGGTTTTATATCACACGATATTTTCAGGAACCTATTTGCCGTGTTATTGGAGGGATACCTGTACAATTTGATAATCTGCCTCTGCTACAAAGAATAAAAAAATATTAATAAAATCGTTAAAAAGGAACTAAAGATTTTCAACTGAAAAATATAAGGGATAAATATATTCAAATGACGTACGATTCTTTAATAATTATTAAACCAACAAATGTGGCCAGATCTGAAAGAGCTTTTTCTATGGCCGGATTATTTTGTACAAAAATTTGATCACAGTTAGAAGACTAAAGTGTTGATCAGTTATGTTTCTCACGTGGTTATTTTTTAAAACATGTTAACAAATAGATCACGTATTTAATTATATATTTTATAATAGTTTTCATTGTGAAAAATTATACATGTGTATAAGTATTATTTATAATTTGTTATAAAATTGTTGAATTTTATTTATATTATTTATGTTTAGAATACAATTTCTTTTCATATACTTTTGTTACAATATATAAGAATCAAATAAAAAGTCTTATTATTATGAATTTTTATTTTATATTTATGGTTTAAAGAATTCCCGGTAATTTACCGATATACCGGTTTTGTTTGAAAAATTTTATCGAATTACCGGTAATAGAAAAAGTCGGTAAATTTGCAATCACTAGAAAGAAGGTAATATTTTAATATAAATTACAAATATTATCTTTTATATATTTAAAAAAGAACAATGATAAAAATAATTGGCTCTAACTAAATCAAATATTTTCTTAAAGGCCAATAATAAGATTAATCAAATTAACGAAATATAAATCATATTTTATGGAGTGCTACAAATTTCAATATGCATTGTTTTCATAGACATCTTAGAGTGAAATGACAACGACAAAAAATTATGAAAAAGTAGAAAATTGAGTTATTTTGTAAAACTATAAACTCTTTTTACGAATATAATAACAGAACTATGTTTCTAATTTATCAATAACGTTTATATCAGCTGATAATGAACTATAACCGAGCTTTCTAAATAGATTATTAAAGCAAATGAAAAATTGTTCAATAAAAATACTTATTCAATAATTAAAAGTAAAAATTCATTAGTCATTTCAAAAATGAATATTTTTTGTTAAAATTCTATAACTTTCATTGAAGTTAATTAGGAAGGAACATTTTAATCTTAAAACTAACTTTCCGATTTCTCTCTATTGCTAAGTTTTCAAACCGCACAATGATTCAATCCTTGAAAATCTAAACCATAAAAATCAATAAACCGTTCTATAAAGTTAAGAATTCATCCAATTTGTCTCACTCATGCCATTCGTTTACCATATATTAGATAATAGATTAATTATCAATAAAAATATGAATTCCACATCATAGCACAAAAAATAAGAATTTTTCATAATAGGAAAATATTTCTCATTTGCATAATTCAAATTGATCGAAATTAAAAGCACAAAAAAACATGTATAATCAATCTCATATCTGAGTTTGCTATCAATGACAAAGAATCCTTCAGCAAATTTAAACATACTACATTCTAATTATTATTATTCACATTAACATCGAAAATATTGTATGGCTTTATGAAATGCCTGGTGTATCTGAATTTTTGTTTAAAATCAGTTTACAAATTCTTCAATAAAATAAATGTATATTCCAATCTACCTAAGTGAGAGGTGAATAATAGATCACTACTATCAGAAAAGAACTTTATCAAATAATAATTGGCTGTAATGAAATTAATCTCTTTAAGGAGGAAAAACTCTACAATATATTCTTAAAAATCGTATTATGATAATAATATTAATATTTGAAGTAATAAATTCAAGCGTAATATTTTGCAAATTAAAATTTTATTCTTCAAAATATAATAGGAAATATTATATGCCTATTCGATTATTTTGAATAAAAAAACATCGGATTTCAGTTTAAACTATAGTTTTTCTCGACTTACGACGATTCGCACTTACGACGGCCAAAAATTATTATTAAAAATTCTCTAATTCAACTTTTCCGTTTGCATATATATAAATATATCATATTGCTTTTGTATACACATCGCATCATCGCCATTAGTCGGCAAGCAAAGCCTTATTATTGTATCATATAGTAACTCTGACATATCCAATAAGAAAAATAAACTATTGATGAAAATTCCAACGTAAAAAAGGGAAGGAAAGCTTTAAGTTTAATGGTTTTAAGTTAAACAGAAACCTAATTTATAAAAATATTAAAACAGAAAACAACAAATCAAAAATTAAAAAAGTTTTCGACTTACGACGGAGGCGTTGGAACAGAACCCCGTCGTAAATTGAGAACTATCTGTATATTAATTTTTATATACTGTACTGCACAATTTTATTATAAAATAAAGATTTATTCTTCAGAAAATCCCGACTAAAAAGCACGTTAGGCTATCTTACATTAAAAAATCAAAAAATTAATTGAAATTAATGAAATTTACATCAATATTTTTCATTAATTTTTTATTTTAAATCATAAATTTTAAAAACTTAATTCAGTCAAATTAAAATTTTATAAAATTATCTTAACAAGAGTTACATTTATGAAGATTATATAACTGTTGTTAAGAAATTATTAATATATAACTTCTGCTTGATTTCTAACAGCTTTCCTTAAAAAAATGGAAATAATAAAATTTCTAAAAATATATTTCAATATATTTACAAATCTGAGATTGAATGCTAATACTATATAGATAGTCTAGCTACAAATATTTGAAATGCAGTTTTTGTTTTCAATTGTTTGTTCGTGACTGCATTTATTTGTGTAACTTTATATCCATTGTCTAAATCAAAATTCTTCAACTAGAGCTCGAAGGAAGTTTATTTGCAGCTCTCGCTTTTTATTTATACAAGAATTTTTATTTATCTATATAACAACTTTTAATAGTTTAGAATGCAATCCTAAGAGTAAGAATTTAAACAACTTCCTTTCTAAATGATTCATTTTATTCCTTCAAAAAACAAAAATATAGAATTTGAAGTGAGGAATGATTTTAAGATATAAAACAAATATAATTGATTTTCTTTTAATAAACTTGAAAAAAAATTAAAGATTCATCGAACTAAAAAAATATAGAATGCATCTAAGTAAATTTAAACATAACAGATTTGAACTAAAATTCACTAACATTTTTTCATTTTACAAATCTTATGTAAAAAAAGCAATTCACTGGCTTTGTTGTTTTCAATTTTAAATTCTTTCCAGTATATTTTTGGCAATATTAGATTTTTATTTAGTCCTGATATTTTCTTGGTGCTTAGTACAGTATAAAAGAGATTTATGTAGGTAAGTTACAATTTGATTACTTTTTGATATATTTTGCTATAACAACAATAAACTGAACGAAACTTCTACTAAATCTTAATAAATTTATTATTAAAAAATACGAAACATTCAGCAAAAGAAAAGACATATTTTCAATTGAAATCACACTCTTTCAAATTTATATTATTGTATTTGAATTTTTTTATATTTAATTACTAATAAACAAAAATATTTTATCAATAAGCTCAAAATCTATTTTTATAATTCTTGAATTAATTAATTGAACATTATAATTCTTCACATTATAATATTATTAAATTATAAAATTACGAAAAAAATTAAAACAATTTCGAGAAATTTATTCGTGTTTATCGAAAGATTCTAACCACCTTATTGACAACACTGAAATATTTAATTGTATAGTAATTATTTTTTCATCAATCTGAACATAGTACTAATTTTGATAAATTTAGCTAAAGTTCCGTACTAAGTTTTTGAATGATTCGATAATAGTTATGCTGAAATTATTGTCTTATTGGATCAGTTAAAAATTATAAGGATATTTATTACTAATTTTAATTTTTAAAGATCATATAGCCAATTAAAACAGTTAAATATCTTTCCAAGTCAGAATACATTCCTATCTTCTTTAATAATAAACTCAAGCACATTATTAAATTTATTTTCAATCTCGCTGTGATTTAAAATCAATTTGCTTTAAAGTTATTTATACATAAAAAATTTCAGATTTTAAAAATATATTCCACTGTAATAATATAACTTTAATAAATTATTTTGAATTTTGTGTATTACTATATATCCATTCCGTTCTGCTTTCAAAAATATCGTAAACAATAATTCAATTATTTAAGAAATAATCAGATACAAAAAGTTGGATTAGCATATCAAATAAATCTAATAGTATAAATTATAAAAGAGTTTAAACGCACTATTCAAAATAATTATGTAAAATATGTTATAGTCCTGAAAACAGGTAATATTATTAACAAATATAAAAAAAATTTTATAGAATTTAAAAAAATTGAACCACGTGTTGGTGAATATATTATTAAAATAAATATTTCATATAATCTTTGATATTTAAAATCGATAAATATTTGTTTATGAAAGTATACTTTTTTGTGAAGTGAATTATCAAAAACCTTACAATGATAAGTTGTTTCTTTACTTTAAAAATTCATGTTTTCAGCTGCTTCTCCAATGGGATTTAATTCACAAGGGACATAAGATATCGAACATATATGCTTTTTTATTTTATTTTTTAATTTCTTAAAAATTAAAAAAGTAGTGAAAAATTAAACAAACAAATTATTATTCACAAGAAACATTAAAAGTTGTTAATTATTGAGATTTCTTATAATTTCAAAAAATTCTGTTTAAACTCTCCCGTTCATGATAATTATTAGATACATAACATTAAAGTATAATCTAAAATTTAATAATAAATGTTTATTATTATGAAAATCTTAAACGTTGTTACTTAAATAATATCCAATAAATAAGTTATATTTATTTATAGATTATATTCCATTTAAAGCATTTAAAATTTATTTTTAAGCAAATATTTCGCTAAAATTACTTTTTATATTCGACTTTCAATATATTCGTATTTCTATGTCATAATCTATATTTTCTGTTCCAATTTGGCAAGAAAAGAAAATAAAAACAACAATTCAGGAGAAAAATGTCATTGAATCCAGCATCGATAAAATTTTAAATTCTATTGAAAGAAAATATGAATGAAAATTGAAATCTAACATTTGCATAGCAAATACTTCTTATGTACCTGTACAATTTTTATATTGTTTACAGTTTGTTGTTATTCATTAAAGTTATCGACATGCACTTTATTTATATTCAATTAACAGCTTTATTTTTATAAATAAATGATAATACTACCAATATTCAAGATGTTGGTCTTTACAATTTAATTATTCTTATCTGCAAATAAGTTTAGATAATTTTTTTTTGTGATTAGCTTTGCACTGTCGTTTTCAGTTTTTAATTCAATAAGGCAGAGTGGGGTAAGTGCACAAGGTTTTTACAAAGTTGGACATTAAACGAAGGTATAATTCATCTTATAATCAACACCTTGTGGAATATTTCATCAGTGATTCACCTGTTCTTATAAGTTCTTTAGTTACTCATTGGTCAACAGTTGGGACAATTTTATCACAAGTGATTTTAACAAAAGAAAATAATTTACTAATATCTTTCCTAGGTGATATAGAAGAGAATATTAATCTAATTTCTAAGTAAGATAATTTTTAATGTATTTAATCTATTATTTTTTTGGCATTATATCAGATATAATGCCAAAAAAGCAATCATTATATCGATTATTTTGTGCAAATAACAATACTTATTATTTATTTTAATTTGATTTTTAGAAATTAAAATTGATATTCATTTTGATTTTACCAAAATTTTACAATTTACCAAATTGTTTTTCATTTAATTGTTTTCATTTAAATTGTTTTCATTTAATTGTTTTCATTTTACAATTTACCAAATTGTTTTCATTTTTTGATTTTACCAAAATTTTTCAATTTACCAAATTGTTTCAATTTACCAAATTGTTTTTTTTGTTAATTGTTTTCATTTTTATTGTTTTTGATATTGATGTCCAATTCTGAATGACATACAAATTATTGGAAATTACATTTGCTTCATGACAGTACCTATCATATAAATGTATCCATTGATTTTTCTGCATAATTTTTGCATTGATCTATCGATCTTATGGTGCTGTTATATGTTTTAGTTTAATATAAGATTTGCCCCCTAATATCAAAAATTCAATTTTTTTTTATAATTTTTTTCTAAAGAATAGTAAATATTACTATGGAATCCAGTGAACCTTAATAAAATAATTGAATAGCTATTTTAATTAGTAGAATTTTATAGTTATTGAAATTTATTTTTTGATAAAAATTGGATATGTCTAGGGAAGAGAGAAAGAAGTAGGATTGATTTCATCAAACAATGATGAAGTCAGTCCTGATCTAGTTTCATCAAACAGTGATGAAACTAGATAGCCTTCTGTCAAACAATAAGGTAATATGATTACCTCTTGTTGAATAACAAAGATAAGTTTGCCTTCTGAGAAAGAAGGACCAAAGAAAGTCAGTCAAGAGAGAGAAAGAGAAAGAAAACATTAAAAAAAAAAAGTGTGAGAAATGTAGTGCAGAAGAATGAATCCATGTCTCATCACATTGGTGATTAACAAAGACTAGGATATGAAGATATAAAAGGTAATGGAAGAATGAAGTAGATGATTTTATTCTCTCTTTCAAGTATGATCTCCTGCATCAAATAACTCTCTCTACTGTTCAGGGAAATCTGTAAAGTCTCCTTAAATTATAGATCTCTATTGTATATTTCAATCTTTGACACTTTCATTTTGGTGTGGTGAGTTTTAATGAAATAGATTAATTTTTTATTTTATTTCCTATTTGTTTTAAATAAATGTTATTTGCTTTATATGTGTTTTCAAATCAATTCTCCTATCCTGGATCCTTATGTCACTTATTCATGACCCATATTCAAAAATAGGATAGTTTTTGGCTATACATTTTTTTCTCGTCATTCTCTGCAGGATCCTCGCATTACAATATTTTAAAATGCATGAGATCTTTATAAAATTTCATTTAACAAATATTAATTTATTTAATATATATTCCAAGTAAAAAATGATTACTTATAATTATAATAAAATATTTAAATATTCTGGAATTTGGCATATTGTTCAATTTATTACTTATACTCATCAAAACTATAACTAAAATATAGCCCTCTTTGCAGTTGAGATTAATTTTAATTTTATTATGAAGTAATTAACATTTCCAGTAATCTATATCATCCTCAGGCTACATAAAAATTTGAACAAGATTTCAAAACTTGTTCAAATCTCTATGTAGTCTGAGAATGGTATAGATTACCGAAAACATTAGCTACTTCAAAATAAAATTAAAATTAATCTCAACTGCAAAGAGTGCTATTTTTTAGTTATATAATTCTGGAATTCTTCAGTTTTTACTGTTACAGTATAAAGTAACTGCTGATATCAGCTTTTTCGATAATTAATTAAAAATTTATGAAATATAGTATAACATTCATTTTAAGATTTTATTTATAGTATGAGATTTCAGACAGCATGTTAATAAGAAATTAATTACTTAATTAATTTTTAAAAATAATAAATTTTAGAAAAATAAATGTAAGCTATAGATAATTTAATTGATTGTTTTAAATTCCAGGACTGAAAATTATCATTCTGAAATAAAGAATAAATGGATCAGTGGTTTGGCATTAGCAGAAAAATTAAATTCATCATTGGATGCAGCAAATATATTTGCAGTGGTTGATCCTGAAGTATTCTATATGTTTAATTTTTTAAAATTTATATATTTATCAGATTTAACTAAAACTGATTTATTTTAGATATTACAAATGGCTTTATACTTTCTGGTAGCAAGACTCTCTGCAGATATCATGCAAGTAAACAATCAAGTAATTATTTTATACATAAATATCTCTAATATTACGTAATTATGTGTTTTCTTATTTTTAATAGTTTCATTCTATAACTATTGATCATAAAATAAATTATGTACATATAAGTTATGATCAATACACACACACATTATTGATCACAAAAATTGATACACAGATAAAAAGCTTAAAAATTGCTATTATGTGTGAATATATATGTATATATTTATATATATAATAGCAATTTTTAAACTTTTCATCTTGTGTATCAAATTTTATTTATTATAAAAATTTTTCCTGAATAATATCAAAATTATCTGCATCATAGTTTGAAAAATCTTAATAAAAAGTTTAAAAATTAATAATTGTTTTTCATATGTGGTAAGCCAAATATTTACTGTCTGGAAGATCCAGATTCAATTCTTGATTTTATACATATACAAATTTTTCAGGAGAATTTAGGCATAGCCTTTCAACCCTAGTTTTGTCTTCTCTATAAAGGAAATCTCCCACTACAACCTTATCACAAGTGTTGGCCAATCCGTAATGAGCTCTAAAATATCCTGTTGCCAAATATATTCTTTTTATGATTTAATAGCAAATGTCAAATCATATGCTATCATAGTTTTTGATGAAATTTTGCTATATCAGTTAAGAAATGTCCATTCAAATCATTATTGAATATTTAATATCATGCAATTTTAAACAACAAAAATAATCTATTTCTGTATCCAGATATGTTACAGAAAATAATTATTTGAATTATCTTTAAATAAAGTTTATAATAATAGATCTCAGTTCATATAGTTACAATAATCAGTACTAAAAATATAAACTTTTAATGATCAATGGAAATAAAACACACTGCTTAACTTTCAGTCTAAAGTTCACAGAAAATACAGCACATGAAGCATTTTGTTTATAAAAAAACTTTATATTTATACTACTTCATGTGCTGTATTTTCTGTGAACTATAAACTTTTATTTTGCACAATATTTTTTTACAAAGTTGTCATTAAATAATGAAACTGATACCTTTTCTACAGTTATTTGACCCTTCTGATATCACTTTAAATATAAATTCACTAAAATGACAATTTTTCAGCATATCTCCTCAATTAAGAATTGTATTTTTATATGTTTCATCCCAATAAAACTATATAAAACATCTAACTCAAAATGTATAAATAACAAATTCACTTATTTACTTTTTAAAATATATAAGCACTAATAATAGATTAAAAGTCTTTATTGGATAGTTTATATACAAAATTTTACAAAGAAAAATGTTTTTGACCTAATCAGGTCATCTTCAGTTTAAAAATTAGAATGAAGAGCAAACATTTAATTTAAAATTTTAAAAACAGAATATTTGACTTAAAACAAACATTTTTACATTGAGTGCATTTGGCATACTGACATAAAATATAATAAAATACAGTTGTGTATTTTTGTAAATTAAATTAAATTAAACCAATTAAAATCTATCCATAAAAATGAAGAGAAATTCTTTAACATTTGTGACATAAATAATTTCTTTATTATTATAATTTTCTTGATTTTAAAAGTCATGTTTTCATTTCTTTAGATAAATAAATCATTGTTAAATCATAAGCTATTGACTTTTACTTAATTTTATTATGGTCGAATTTTATTGTTAAGAATGGAACCTGTTTATAATATTATATCTATGGGAAATTGGTTCTTGATTTATGAACTTATTCCAGGAATGAATTAACTTATAAAATTGAGAACTATCTATATAGGTACTCCTCGCTTGACAACTTACCTGTTTAACGACTGGTCGAACTTATGTCCGAGCTTATGGCTTTTTCTTAACAGTCAATTTGGTTTTCGTCAATATGCATTGCTTATAATTTCTATTGCATGTAATTTCTGTACTTGCAATTTGAAAAATTTGATGAAGAAAACTTCTTTGTGCATAATTAAGATGTAAATTTTTAAGTTTAAATTTGTTTCCAATATTTTCTAAATATATATAAACAAATTACTTGCTTACTGACCAATTGGTTCTATGACCAAGTCATGGGAACAGAATTCAGTTGTTAAGTGAGAAGTACCTTTTCTTATTTTCTATCATATTTTTAGCTCGCAATCTTATAAATCTCTCCTTGATCAAATGATTTAAAATATTTTTTTAAAGACAAAATTATATAAAATATTTAGAATTCAAGTGTTATAAATCTATGATTTAAAAAAATTTTAAATTATTTTATTTGTTTTTGTGTATTTTTAAAAGCTATGAATTTTTTTTATTTAAATATTAGATCAACAATTATAGAGAACACTGATTCAGAATTTTTATTTTAATATTTACATAATACTAATTTGCAATTTAAAAGTGAATTTATTATATTTTAATTCTGAATGCATAATTTAGTATCTTTATTATTTAATATTAATTGTACTTGGTATTATTTTTACTTTTATTTTTGTAATGAATAATTTCTTAATATAGAAAAATTTTTAATTTATCATAATGAAAATTGTTATTCATTTATTTGTTTGTAAATTTAGGAAGAAGATTTGTTTCTTAAAGTGAAACCTGTTTTTTTGGAACTTATTAAATATTTAATTACACATACAAATGCTTTTGATTGGTTAAGACCTCAGTGCTACAAGAATATCATCTTAAAAGATATTTTTTTGTCTTCCACATTGAATCTTTTTTCAACAAGTTTACTTCTGTATGATATTTTTAAATATATATATATAAATGTTGAAAATTCAACAAATTAATAAAACTTAATTTTTAGGATTTGTCTTCAGTTCTGGAAATATTCTCATCAAATTATTGAAGATAACAATAAATGTGCATCTTTGATTACTGCAATAATGATTAATCTAAATGATTGTTTAATGACGATGGATTGTTTCTATGGCAAGCCTTCAAATAATGATAATGAGGCAAGATTTTAATCAATAATTATCAAAGATAATAAGCATAATACTGAAACAGGTAAAAAGATGTAAAAGCTATAAAACATAAAGATCTTGATAATACAGTATTAGCACAAAGAGCAAAAATTAGTGATTTAGTAAGTAATTGGAATGATGCAAGCATTGTTCAAATCAAAGAAACTCCTAAAAAAAGGAAAACAGCAGAGACATTACACATTTACAATAAGAAAAAGAATGTTATTGCATGAATCAACAAAATAGACACCAATGAAATCAGTAGCACATGGAAATGGTGCTTAGAAACAAACTTATGATAATTTCCTTATTTAAAATCATTTCTAGTAGAAACTGTTTATGTGTTTATTTAAATATTTACTGTTATATAATTACTTCTATACAAAGAATTATTTTTTATATTTAAATTTTTCTGTTAAACATTGTAATTTAAACTTAGTGATTCCATAGTGATGATATAAGAAAAGCTATTCTTTCGAATTTTTTATATGCAGACTGAAGAGGGTTAATAAAAAACCAAAAGTGCTTTCTGCAATTTTATAGTTTTTACTTCTTTTTACCTGTTTCAGTGTTATGCTTATTATTTATGATTTATCAAGATAATGGTTTTTTTTAATTTTTAATAGAATTATCAAAGAAAAACTGTTTTTAAGTTTTGAGTTTATTTTTTTAGAACATTCATGCAAACGATTTATATTTTGTTGTGAAATTGACTCAAGAAGTTAAGTCAGTGATTTCCACAGTTCCTTTCTACATATTAAAACTTGTTCCCAAAGTAAGTAGTTTTATTTTACATAATGAAATATAAGTTTATTTTCTTCATTAAAATATTTATTTTCAGGATGTGACAAATCAATATGAACTGGATACTTCTTATAGATAAAGTAAATATTATTTGTATCATATTATGTTGTTGTTGTTGTTGTTGTTTTGTAAAAATAAACTTTTAATATTATTTTGCTATTTGAAGATTTTTAAGTGATCAATATAACAATAAAAAGTGGTATAAAATTAAATTAGAAAAATATTTAATATTACAAAGGCAAATATTTGCAATTGTATTTTAATTATTTTAAAATGACCCAAGATTAAATAAAACAAATTAATGTCCTTAATTTATAGTATTTGTCTTCAATTCTGAAAATGCTGTTCTTATAAAAATTATCAAAGATATCTGTAACAAAGATAACAATAAATGTGCATCTTTGATTATTGTAAAATAAAATCTATTTAAAATAGACATAAATGAACTATAAACTGCTTCTACTAAGTTAAATCAATTAAATAATCATAAAACAAGCTCTTTAGCAGTGAAGAATATTTTAATAAAGCTAAACAAACATTTTTAGCATGTAGCCATCTTCAGATTCAATGGTGGAACTTAAAATTTTTGGCCCTCCTGCAAAATATTATACCATAAAAAATATTTATCTCGATATTTTAAATATAAAAGAACAAAATTGAATCATTTAAAACACAATTGAAAATTATTAAAAAGAAAATATATTTAAAATTTCAAATTCTTTCTTCTGCATTTTAAATTTGCAAAATCTCCAATCACATCTTTTATTTCCATATTTTTGGTTACTGCTTCTACTGCTGCAATGCTCTGATTCAATGAATGTTTCACCCTTTTCATAGTGCATTTAATTTTTATTGTACAGTGGATTTGCATTTTTACGAATTTCCAATTTATGAACTACATATTTTTATGAACTATTTAATTGGTCCCAAAAAGTCCCTAATGTTAATTAATGTCATTCCTTTTTACGAACTTTTTTGGGGATTCGTACAAATTCATAAAATCAAGAATCCACTGTATTATATTACTAATTTAAAGAAAGTACAGGTAAAGAAGTTTTGGGCTTACAATTCTGGGCCTTCCCTATATTGCGGGGTTTGGTGCATTGTAGTTCTGCCATTGTTCAGGTTATACATAGAATCATGTATAACCTGAAGATGGCTACATTCCTAAAGCATTGGTTTAGCTTTATTAAAATATTCTTAAATTGATTTAACTTTATTAAAATATTTATTAAAATAAGTTAAAAATACTTGTTTTGTGATTATTTAATCTATTTAAAATATTTTCAATATGTAATTTATTTTCTAACATAGATAGAAATTGATCATGATAGATTTGCATAAATTTTGGTTTATTAATAAAACAATTATAATTCAAGTTTTCCCTTGAATATGTTTTCGTGAAATATTTTTTAAATGTAGAATTCAGCTTTGTAGAATTCAGCTGCCTGAGATCTCAATAGTCAGTAGTCCACACCTTTTGTTCTGTATTGCGTGCCTAACTTTATGAATTTAAAAAATATAGAATTCAGAATTCTATATTTTTTAAATGTAGAATTCAGCTTTGTAGAATTCAGCCGCCTGAGATCTCAATAGTCAGTAGTCCACACCTTTTGTTCTGTATTGCGTGCCTAACTTCAATGTCTCACAGTAAGCTGTAGCGTTGATTGTTTTGCCTCGTTCCATCCAGTCCACTAACAAAATTCCTTGACAGTCCCAAAACACGGTGCACATGATTTTTCTTGAAGAAAGAGGTGGTTTTGCTTTCTGGGCTTCGAGGAACCAGTATGCCGCCATTCCAGTGATTGTTGTTTCATTTCAGGTGTCTCGTAAGAAATCCATGTTTCATAGCCTGTGACAATCCTTTTGAAAAAATCATTTCCTTCTTTTTCATATCACAGGCGGCCGAATTCTATGAAGCGGGTATGTTGCAATTAGTGCCAAGATATGACACATGCCTTAATTCGCATGGTGAATGTCTAAAAGTAGTGTAAGGTATGTAGATTTTTTGTAATAAAATACAAATGAAAACAAATTGCTAATCTTTTTTAATACCCAAATGGGTACTTACTTTCTGGATGAGCCTAATACAAATACGGTTTAGGACCATTCCTCAACAGTTGCTGAATGTCATTGAGGCTTTAATGTGGTCATTAACGGTAATGAATAATCATCTCATTTAAGAGCCTGTCATTGACAGTCATGCATGAGAGTGACCTTAAAATGACCTTCGGAGGTCAATTTCAGGGGTACTTAAGGTTATGGCTGATTGTAATTTTTCCCGATTCTTTCCATTGCTGGGGTTAAAAATATGTATTCCCATTTAATTTTGCAATAGTGAGAGGCGAAGAAATTCATTGAAATCAAGCACCCCGAAGAGAGCAGAAAACTACTACTACATCCGTGTTGATACTCCTGGGTAGTGCTAAAAGTAGTGAATGCTTTTAAAGATCAAAGTAAGGTCATTAAAAAATGTGATAAAAATTATGGTTTCCCGTTGGAAAAATCTTTTGACCTGCAAATAACCTTGACTTTTGACCTAAACCTCAAGGTCAAGGGTATATCCGATTGTGAAATTTTCTGCTCTTTCCATTGCCGGGGTCAAAAGTATGTCTTCCCATTTAAAAAAACCGACTTGACCTTTAAATGACACTGAAGGTCAAGGTCACATTCAAGGTCACCAGTTGATTGCCCCTTCGATACCCAACAACTTTTGTCTACACCTTTTTCTGAAATAATGAGATCCAACCAAGATATTTCGTTGTCTCAAGATAAAAAACTCACCCTGTATATACTAATATGATTTAACATGTTTATTATTCGCCAATTGCTATATGGCAAGACAGTTTTAGAGTATACCATCTGTGAAGCGACTTGACCTTTAAATGACACTGAAGGTCAAGGTCAAGGTCACCAATTGATTGCCCCTTCGATACCCAACAACTTTTGTCTACAACTTTTTCCGAAATAATGAGATCCGACCAAGATATTTCGTTGTCTCAAGATAAAAAAACTCACCCTGTATATACTAATATGATTTAACGTGTTTATTATTCGCCAATTGCTATATGGCAAGACAGTTTTAGAGTATACCATCTGTGAAGAGAAGCACCTTAAGTAAATGAAAGGAATTAAGAACCAGGCTTAATTAAACTTTCATAAATTGATAAAATATGGCAGGGCTGGATATGAGCCAATTGAACTAATTGCATTCATTCGGGCTCCGTGCCTGAGGGATCCCATGTTTGTCAAAGTTTATATAATTAAAAATTTATTAAGAAGAAAAATTTTAAAAAACATCGTTTTTTCAATATCCACAGAACGTATAAATGTTAGTAAATATATATGTAACGTAACGTAATGTGTAATAAATGTATATGACACGATCACAGGAAACATTTATATAAAATCAAACCTCTTTAAGCTGCCCCTCTATAAACCGCCACCCTGATGAAAACCAATAACAAATCTCCTTTATGTTAACACATGAAATTCCCTCTATAAACCGCCACTCATTTCTGGAGGCAAAACCATTTCATTAGTAGACAAATCAGTTGTTTAAACCGCCAAAACAATCGAATGGCAAGTTCAACCAACACAAATATAAACACTAGAGACGATGGCAATTAAGTAATTTATCTGTTAACATTAAATGTTAACAGTCTAATAAATTTTATTAGACTGTAATCTCGCACCTGTGACTATTCACATCCTATTTTCAAAATGAGCTATTCCAAAACTTTAAACAGATTTTTACAAATGATACATAATTAATATGTTAAACATAATGAATATGTTTAATTCATTTATAAAAAAATACTATATTTAAATGTGATTTTTACACATTTTCATATTTTTCACACTCCAAAATAAGACAAAATTATGCAAATTTTATTTTGGCCTTAGAATTTGTATCTTATTAGTCTGAAATAAAAAAATTGAGATAAAAAAAAATAAAAAATACAGATATCAGCAGTAAAAGAGAGAGTTCATCTTACTATTACTAGGACTTTTAAAATTAAAGTTAATAATTATGAGACAGAACTTCTCTCTTCAGTGTACATCTTATTTGATAATTTGAGTTTATTAGTGAAGCTGTTAGCAACATCATCAGGAGTTTGTCTTTCATCCAGAGTTGTTCAAGGTGAAATAATCAAATGTGCACATTATGCTAAGTGGCATCCATTTATTTCTAAATTAAGCAACCATATCAGTTAAATTAGATTAGGTTTTTAAGCAAATTTCTCCCAAATTTACAATAAATTTTCAGGTAAGCCTAATATTTTAGTTGAAACTTAGTTTTCATTTTCCCATTTGGCCATATTTATAACTGTATTCCAATCAGGTCAATGAAAATGATATGATTACATCAAATTGCACACTGAAAATACACTAACCCTGCTATAAGCAACCCTGAGATAATGAACATTTTGTTTTTAATTTTTACTTTTGATGCATATTTTTATCTGTAAATGATATACAGTAAGATAAACTCAATATAAAAAGTAAATAAGACTGCACTCTTAACTCAGTATTAAAAAAATTGGAGAATGTGAGTTTGCTTCTATATCATTCATATGACTATACTCTTATGCCATATGAATGATATATGTAATAATTGGACTAATTAGAATATTTTATTTTAGAACTTGAATACAGATAGTTCTCAATTTTGAGTTAATTCATCATTGGAGAGAGCTTGCAAACTAAGACTGGTGTCAAATAAATTGATTTCACTGCACATTCACTCCTGGGAACGACCATTAGACAAGCTTTGGTTGCTGCTATGTTGCTATCGCATCCCTTTGAAATCACACTAGGTTGTCTTTTGGGTAGTGGTTGGCGACAAAAGCTGTAACCGGCAAGTTGGATATCTTGGCTGACAGACGTGCAGTTCAGACCAAGTGTGTGCAGGAAAATCAAAGTAATGGATAACGTTGAAATTCAAAACGAGGTAGTCGAGACTGGTTGGATCTCATTATGGATGTCACAAGCTTCAATATTTATTTAGTCAACTCGTTTGCAAACATGTTGTTCACAAGCATGAGTATAAATTTTCTTGCAACAAGCTAACAACCAGTTGAGTGCATTTTTGTTATGTCTTCACCAATTTGGTCAACTCATTTAGTATTAGCCTAAGAATTCATAAACCAAGAAAGAATTTCTCATTGATATAATGTTAAAATTAGGGCTGCTGTTCTTAGAGATGCAATTTTACTACGATAAAATTAAGCCCAATAAAATCAATAGTTTATGATTAAATATCGATTTATTTATTTAAGGAAATAACAACACAGCCTTTAAAATCAAGCAAATTATTATAATAAATTATTTATATCATATAAATGCTAAAGAATTTTTATTCTTCATTATTATTGACAGATAAGTAGATGAGCTTTAATTCAGATGAATTACTGCCTTAGCCACAGTCTGGAAATAGAAGTTTTGTATAATATGTCGATAAAATCAGATGTACTACTACTACTTTTCAGCCACCATTTTGATTTTGTAGTAGATGATGGAATTTCTGCTATAAACCCAGTTATACTGTATTGTATAATTACTTATATGATTTGAAATGCCTTTTTATGAATATTTAGCATTTATTTGTTGCAATTAATCATAGTTTTGAATTATTTTTAATAATTCATATTTGTGAAGAAACTTACAAGTCTGGGAACTCATTAAATGAAATATTACAAACTGAGAACCTATATAAATTTTTGATTGTAATATAAGGGTTTTTTCATAACAAAACACTGCTCTTAAAGGTGTCTAACTTAATTAAGGTTTAACAATAAGCACTAATAAGCAGTCCAAAGTTAATTCTCAGTAAAACATTTAATTTATTGAGTTTTAAATGTTTTACTGAGAATTAACTTTGGACTGCTTATTAGTGTTTATTGTTAAATCTTAATTAAATAAGGGTTTTTGGTAGAAATTTTGCCATCTTGAAAATACTACAGTGTCTCATTAAATAATTATGTAAGTTTACAATACATTTGTTGTTAAACCATTTTACTATTGTAATGTTTAAAATGCTGGTAAAATTTTTGAAATTTTCTAAAATTTGAAAAAGAAATATCACATTATTATATATGTAAGCTTTTCATTCAGATGTTTGAAATTCTAGAAACTCTTGAACAGATTGAAATACAATTTCCACCTATATTAGATTTAGTAGTATTGATACTCACTGGATTGAAGCTCATGCCAGATTAGAATTGCTAAAACTTTGGTGTTTTCAAAAATTCAAGCTGATGAGCTGATACTAGGAAAAGCTGAAAGCTTGAGTACATGAACATTTTTAATTAATATTAACTCATTGACTTGAAAGCCCACTAATCAACTTAATTATACACTGTGCGGCAGTGAATCGGGCCATTCTAAAAACGTTATTGAGAGGAAAAAGTGAAATTTATTTGGGTATAACAAGTTAGAATACAAAGTAGACATGAAAGCATTTACATATTTATGAATGTAAGCAGTGTTGCACAAAATAAAATAGTTTTGCACAAAAAAGGAAAATTATCACAATGCTTTTTCAAAGATAGAGTTTCCTTGGGAGGAAACTCTATCTTTGAAAAAGCATTGTGATAATTTTCCTTTTTTATCTCTCTCTGTACACATCAGCTGGACCACGTAATTTACCACTAGGCCAACAGGTGGCACCACTAGCCACAATCAGTCTCTTGCCATGTCAGCACCCTGAAAAGCAGTTGCAATGGAGCAGTGGAGTGGAGAACAATGTGCCTTTGCTGTGAAGGCATTTTACAAAAACAGTGAGAGTTATGTAAACGCTCTGCGTAAATTTTGAAAGCATTAAGGAATTGATCGCTATTGTGCTGTTCCATCACGTCACGCCATCAATATGTGCGTTCAAAACTTTGAGGTTACTGGTGCTATGCTCAAGAAGAAAAGTGGCAGTGCAAAAACAGTACATACACCCGAGAATGCTTTAAAGAGTAATGGGTGAACTTAGCAAGAAACTTACCGAGTAGGTACAGCAGGATGGTGGTCATCTGCAAGATGTCATTTGTGGACAGTAACTTTTCTGGTGTAACATTGTTTTCTTTATTTTATGCAACACTGCTTTCTGTTTAGTGTTCACAGATAAGTAAATGCTTTCATGTCTACTTTGTATTCCAACTTGTTACACCCTAATAAATTTCGCCATTTCCTCTCAATAATGTTTTTAAAATGGCCCGATTCACTGCCACACCCTGTAGTTATAATGGGCAGTTTTTACTTTATTTTGTTTTGTTATATATGGATCATCTGTGCTGAATTGAATCAACTGATCAGTTCAGCACAGTAATAAAAAAAAATACAGTAATATATAATAGACACTTGTAAAAAGCAGTCTATGATACTCAATAATTTGCAAAAATTTAAGAAGATAATTTAAAGCTAAATAAAATAACAAGTAAGAGAATTATTTTCATTAAAAAACATAAATATAAACTTGTTACATAAATGTTTGTAATTCATGTGAAAAAAACTATGTCTAAAACACCATCCTCTCTGATAAGAAAAGCCATAATTATTAAAATTCTTTCCAAATAAAATTTTAAAAGTGATTGACACAAACATTAAAACAGAATGATCAAAAGATCAAAACTCAAAAATTATTTTATTTGGCAGTAAAATAAGAGTACTTTATTAAAGTTTACTTCAAAATCACAAACAAGTTCATAGTTACAAAAATGGCAAATTGATTTATTCTTCATCTGTCAACAGTTAGCAAATGAAGATATTTGATTATGTTCTAAACAGTGTGTTTTTTTCTCCAGTTTCTATAGTTTTATATAATCTGTAGCCATATACAAAAAAAGGAATATAGGCAAATTTGGAGTCATTTGAAAGAGCATGAAAATAGGAACAAAATAATATGAAGAACTCCATTCTAGGATGTATAGAAAGAACAGTGACAATTGCTTATCTAGCTTAATTGCAAATACAGTATTAGAAAACTGATTTGATATTGGGAAGTTGTAGAATTTGCCATAGAGTTGGTTGTTCCATATCTGATGTTAAAATTATAAGAATTTGCTGTACTTTATATAATGAAAATAAAGTAATAAAAATTTCATAATTTCTATTTCAACACATATTTCTCAGTATGATTTTCTCTTATTCATTAATTAAATTAACAATTGAGCATCAATTTAAAAAGTCTCTTTTAAAGGACAAATTTAAAACTATTTTTAAAATATCAAAGCTCATGCCTATTTAAGAAAAATTTCAAGCTTTGGTCATCTGTTTATTTGCAAGCAAACTTGAGCTATTTGAATAAAACTGACTCAAGCCAACTCTATACCAGATAAATGTAGCATATCACTTGATGGCCAATCTCTCCAATCTATTTTTCCATTTGTGAGAGTTTTCAAGAAAATAACATTAATAATAATAACTTTCATTTCACAAAATATCCATACATTCTGAATATTTAAAAAATTTATATTAGCATACATAAGCCACAAGAATACAAAGAGAAGTATGGTTATATTTTATATGAATTTTATAAGAAAATTAATTATGACTGATAATAGAGTTGGGAAGATACCAGTTTAAAGAATAAATTTATCTGATTAATCATAAATATTTATCATTTCAGTTTCATTAATAAGAATTAAAACATGCTTTTAACTAATTATAAGAAAATATTGAATAAATTTGATTTATATTTTCTTAATATTTTGATTACTTGAATCCATTAATGATTATTTATAACTTATGTTTTATAGATGGTAAAAGGACCAACACAATTTAAGATGAAAAAAGAAAATTTAAACACATTACTTGGATATACGTGTCTTAGATTAAAAGAAAAGGTAGGAATATGAATTAAGATAAATTTAAAAATTTTTGTATAATTTTTATCTAAAGAATGCCTTTACAGCAAAGACCTCAATACAGTGATACCTTGGTTAACGACGGTAATCCGTTCCAGAATTACCGTCATTAACAAAAATCGTTGTTATCCAAGGCGCGATTCCCCATAAGATTTAATTGAAAATTGATTAATTCGTTCCGACTCTTCCCCACAACCATAGTAAATATTAAAAATGCAGACAAAAGTAATTTAAAATGTCCTAAAATTATGGAAAGTATCATTTATTTATTATATTTGCTACAAAAAAATTAACATTTCATGAAAACAGTTTTTAATTATCAATCTCACCAGAAGGACAATTCAGGCTCACTTTGGAGTTTTTTGACAAACGAACCGGTGAACACTGATTAGCAGCTTATGAATTCAACAATTATTATACAGATGAGATTTGATTTTTTCCGTTTGATGACGAACGAACAGTGACACGCACTTGCCGATTTATTGTCTATATGAACTGTAGGATCTCGGATAGACATTTTTTTTCTTCTGATGGAATCCAAAACTATGACATCATAACACTTGCAGATGTCAAGTAATATGTAACACAAACAAACAATAGAATCAGATTTTGTTCACAGAATTTAAAATAATAATTATCTGGAAATCATCTTTAAGAAACTAAAATCTAGCGAACTGTTGCACGTCTATTTTTAATTAATTAACATAAAGTAAAGAAAACAAATTATTTAATTATCATTTACTTAAATATATTTTTATATAGTTATAATTTTATTAATTTTAATAATGATATTGTCGGATTTGAATTGATCGTGATAAAAAAAATTACAATTAAGAACTGAGCTAATGAATCACGTGATGTGATGACGAGCTGTTTTACAGAGCTCTGTTTTGTCGATGGGATTTGAATTGATTGTGATAAAAAAAATAACAATTAACAACTGAGCTAATGAATCACGTGATGCGATGACAGGAGTTGTTAACCAAAGCCTGCATCATTAACCAAGACATTTTTTTCTTAGAGCCACTCGTCATTAACCAAGTGCGTTGTTATCCGTCGTCAACCAAGATACCACTGAATAATGAATAATTAATAGCCTCACAAAATTTGTTTATATTGTTAGGTAATATCTTTATAACAAACTTCATTCAACAAAATAATTCTAAACAATTAAGAAAAAAGTGTTAGCTCTGCTTATTTTAACTTCTTTAGAAGAAAGTTTTTGCCTGCTTAATAATTTTTGTCAATAATACTCAAATAAAAATTGAAAATATAGACCAATTAAAACAAACTTTCTATAATTCAATCAAAGCAATTGGTCTGTCAAAATGATATATATTGTTTCTGTTTTGTTTGAAGATATAAAGGCCATCTAATTCTGGTTTATCACAGTGTTTGCATATATGTGTATACATATATATATATATGGCAGTTGAATTCATATCTGGAAATTGCTCATAAAAGTAAGAATTCTGAAATCAAGAATCAATTTTTCCTAGACATAATGTTAAATTTAAGGATTCTGTTCTCAGCAATTCAATTTGTATATAGTAAAATTAAGTTAAAGGCCAACAAAATCAACAATTTATGATTAGATAAATAAATCATCATTTAAAGAAATGAAAATATAGTCTTTAAAATCAAGCAAATTATTATAATAAAGAAACTATTTGTCATGTAAATGTTTAAACACTTTTTCATCTTTCATTATTATTAACAGATAAGTAGATGAGTTTTTATACAGATGAACTATTTGCCTTAGCACAATCCAGGAATGGAAGTTACTTATCAAATATATCAATAAAACCAGAGGCTGTACTATTATTGTTTTTTGGGTGCCATTTTAATTTTTCCAGTTTTGTAGCAAATGATGGAATTTTTGCTACAAACCCAGTCATACTATATTATATAATATGATTGGGGTTGTAGCATTATATAGTTACATACATTGTTTAAAATGCTTTTTTATAAATGTTTAGTATTTATTTATTGCAATTAATGTTCTTATTTTAAATTTTTATGTTATTCATATTTGAGAAAAAACCTGGAAACTCATTAAGGGGAATTGTCAACTCAGAACTATATGGCCTTTATATATTTAAACAGAAAAATAATGTGTATTATTATGATATAACTCATTGCTTTGATTGTATGTATATGTTATGCTGAATTTGTAAACGTTCTCAATTTATAAAACAGGCAAAAATTTGTTGAGTTTGTAAAACGTGCATGCCAGTTGCCGATTTAACCAATGTAGCAATTTGTCTGCCTGATTTACAAAGCACGCAATGTTTTATTTACCGATTTCTTGAACTAGGCAATTGCTGAATCGACTCTAGTGCCTTAGGTGGTATTTCTGATAATCGACACTAGCGCTTTAACGATAATTTGAATTATTTTGGTAAAAGAATTTATGATATCAGTTGTAAATTCCCTCGTCTTATCCGATTGCGGAGTACCAAAATCTAAATAAATGTTAAAAAGTTCTCTGGCAACTTCTATTGCTTTTTTCATCACAGGTGGCTGCAAAAAACTATATTTGGTGAGATGCTCTTTGTAATGTAAAATATATTTAAATTCACCATCAGGCAAACTTTGGAAGTCCACTAAATCCACTTGTTCTCTTTGATTAAGATCATTTGAAGGTATAGGTCACATGATGATTCATTTTTGAGAATTTCTTTTTGATTTTTCTGCACATCTTTCACATTGTGCAATAAACTGTTTAATAAAAGGCATGGATATGTTAGCATAATGTTCTGAAACCACTTTGTAAGTTTTCTTTTCTCCTTTATGATCGCAAGCACTATGAAAGTCACTGATAATTGAAAATACATTTTCTTTTATTGCCATAATACAATTATCTTTTATTGTCGCTACTTTAGTAACGTCAGCCATACTAACCAGCTTGAAATTTTTCTTGTAATAATAGAATTTCCCATTTTTGGCTATAGCACATTCACCACTAGACTGTAAAATATGGATTACTCTCTCTTCATAATCTTTTGTCCGTAGACGACTATTATTCAAAATATCTTCCATAATTAAATTCTGAAAATGATAACTTACAAAAATAAATGTATAATAAACATATCAAAATCTATTTATTTAAGGCGGATTATCATTATTTACCGATTTATTTATATCTGATTAATGTTAAATATAATGAAAAATTAAAGAATGTATGAGAGCCGTTATGGTGCTTCTATACAAAACAATGATGGGATCCAAGAAATAGCAAACAATGTTGATTAGGGAGAATGTGACGTGCCGGAAGTACAAAAAAAGTTCCATAAAAATTGTAAACACAAGCCTTAGCCTAATTTTGATTATTATATTCTATTCAGAAAATCAAAATGTGGTTTAACGACCCGATATCTCGACGATAGGGCCTCAGCACTACATAAGACAAATTACCAGTGCTTTGAGACCCCTAGAAATAGGTGGTCAACCGAATGAGAGATCGAAATCGAAGGACCAATAAAGTAAAATCGTACAATTAATGATACAATTCTAGTTGAGCCATAGCACCCGGATCTATGATAGGAGAATTGACGATTCGCTGCCCACCGACTGATGTATAAAATATGAATCGACAATTCTGTTGTATTAAAGATTCACTTGAAAACTTTGGGCTTTCAAGATGTTTTTATTAAAGTAAGAATTTAATTTCAAGTCAACAGGCACTATCACAGATCTGCGTGCTACAGCTCAACTAGAATCTTACCCAATTAATTTTAAAAAATAGTAAATAAATCAATTAGAAATAGCCAAACTCGTTAGGTTTAGACCACGTGCCCATGTAATCTAAGCCTAACGAGCACCTAACACGGAATTATGGCGTTAAAGCAGATTTTGGTTTGAATTAGGAATACTTAGGAAGTAGATATAAACTACAATAGATGAGAAATTAACTGTTAAAAATAAATACGTACCTTAAAAGATAGAACTGAATATTACTAAAAAAAGACAAATTATTCATCAAAATAATCCAAATTAATGTTATAGCGCTAGTGTCAATTATCAGAAATACCGCATACGGCACTACCATCGGTTCAGCAATTGCCTAGTTCAAGAACTCGGTAGATAAAACATTGCCTGCTTTATAAATCAGGCAGATGAATTGCTACATTGGTTAAATTGGCAACTGCACGCATGTTTTACAAACTCTGCAAATTTTTGCCTGTTTTACAAATTGAGCAACATTTACAAATTTGGCGTAACGTGTGTGTGTGTATGTGTGTGTATGTATTAATATTTGTTAAATGCAGATTAACCCTTTGTGCTCTTAAAAAAGTTTTTTAACTGAAAAAACTAGCGCGTTTGCTTTAAAAAAATACGATGTTTTGTTTTTTTTGCCATAACTTTTTTGCATTTTAATTTTTTGGCACGAAAAAATTGGATTTTGTTGGAAATGTACTGTACTCTGATATCATTTTTTAGTTTTGGATAAAGAATCAAAAGAATAAGAGAAAAAAAATACGAAAGCAATTATAAAAATAAAGAAAATGTATACAGGTAGGTCTCGATTAGTGCGAGTTTGAATAATGCGATTTCGATTAGTGCGACTTATAAAATTGATACCATTTTTCAGTTAGTGCGAGCAAATATTCGATTAATGCAAGTTGTAAGCATAGACCAGTCTTACTAACAAAGCTCCGCCTCCTTTTATGATGTCAATTAACAAATTACTCTTAATTTTCGGTTAGTAAAACCAGATGAGGACCAGTCCAAGAACAGTCACTTGGCTTTGAATGGGTGAAACATCAGAAAGATGGGCTTTTTGCCATTAACTGTTTAACATTATTTAGCTATTCTATTGTATACATACAGTATAGTACAGAATTTTCTCTTTTAAAAAGTATCGAAATGGATAAAAGGAAGAACACTTTTGACAATAAAACAGGAAACAAAAAAAAAGAAGAGGTTAGTGATTATGCTAGAGCAAAAACATGGATGTGACTAAGCGACATAAAAGCAGTGCTCCACTTCCGCTTTCGATTTGCTCTTTAACATAAAAGCAATGCTCCACTTCCACTTTTGATTTGCTCTTTTGGTTTCGATTCAGCGGTTGGTTTGATGATGGTATGAGACGCAATTCCTGGTAAGTTATTACCCCTGTCAGACCTGATTTAATTCTATTTAATCTAAAATTATATAATTTTAAATGATTTGGCAGTTGGTTTGATGATGGTATGAGACACAATTCCTGGTTGTTTTAATTTAGATGATGAACAATGATGTAAAATATGAAAATAAATATTTACAATAAACTTAACACTAACTGTTTAAGAGTTATGCTGAAGTTAGCTAATGGCCGGAATCTCACACTTAAAAAGTTAGTGTCAACGATGTAAAATATGAAAATAAATATTTCTTAAACAGTTAGTGCTGTGAGTTTATTGTGGTTATTGGTATGAGATGCAAATCCTGGTAAATTATTAATTTAGATGATGAACAACGATGTAAAATATGATTTGGTAAGTTATTAATTTAGATGATGAACAATGATGTAAAATATGAAATGGTTGGTTTTTTGATGGCATGAGATGCAATTCCTAGTAAGTTATTAATTTAGATGATGAACAACGATAAAATATGAAAATAATAAGTTATTAATTTAGATGATGAACAATGATGTAAAATATGAAAATAATAGTTATTAATTTAGATGATGAACAACGATGTAAAATATGAAAATAAATAAATCTTAAACAGTTAGTGTTAAGTTAGTATTGTGGTTCATCATGAGGTTAGCTAATGGCTGGAATCTCACAAAGCAAGAACCAATTACCATATTTTCCATAGAGTTAATACTTCGATTAGATCAATTACCATATTTTACATATAGTTAATACTTCGAATAGTGCGAGAAATTCGTGGAACCAATTATTCGCACTAATTGAGGCCTATCTGTATTTAGAAACATCAGCTATATATGCTAAGTTCAAGTAATTTACAAATAAAATAAATTTTATTGCAAATTATAATATTATAACTATAGTGCAGATTATAAAGGAATATTGTGAACCCTCTTATTGTGGAGAATTGGCATTCGAATTGTACGTAACTTATTCCCCTCATCTCCTCCGATCGTAAACAGGTCAAAAGAGAAAGAGATAGGAAGGAGAGAGACATCTGGAAAAATAGGCAAGGAGCTCTCTCAAAACAAATATGTAAGAAATATGATGACATTACGTGTTGTATTTCAATCGGTCAGTAGACTTTTGCCCCAGTTCTAATAAATTGCTGAAAATGTTTACATCAGGTATCCACCAAATAGTCGCAGATCGGACACCTGACTTGGCTAATGTTCGAGAGAGAAACATCTAAATTCTCTCCCTAGGAAGAAGGGTCAGAAAAGGTCATGGGTATTTAAGAGCCATTGCCGCTCTCGATCAGTGCAGCAGTTGGTTCTAGGTGATTCTCCGTTTGTATACAACGTTTGTCTCATGACAATAATGACTATCCTCCAAATTCTCGACGCTCTTACGGAGACGACCGAGTCTCGTCACCTATTGTATTACGGTGAATCGTTTTTTTGGTACTCCACTCGTTTGACTCACCAAAAACCATCTACAACCCGTGTCTTCTTCGCTGCCACCTTTTTAATTCTTCACTACTTTCAACTACCTGTTATATCTATACATCCAGCAGCTAGTTGATAGTGGTGTATTTCATCGTCCATCTGTATCACCGAAGATTTCTGTGTTTGAATTCCAACCAAAGGACTAAAGACTTTTTAATTAGAGACTAGAGACTGTTATGTTATCATTGACAGTGTTCGTGTCTGCCAGATCCATCTCCACGGATTTTGTGACAAGGTATCTCTTTCTCTATGACGTTCTTCATTCACGTGTATTGTGATAGAAATTTCTCTGAATATAGGAAGTTGTTCTTCAACAAACGTAGTCTTTGTATCGACTTGCCGAACAGCACAATTATTACCCGTCCTATTCCGTGTCTCAGCTTCATACTGCTCGCATTCATCAGCATTGTATGCAACGATCCGACTGGTGTCAGATTCTGACTTTTATCACTGTATTTAGGCCTAATGCCTGTCAATACCGTCCTCGGTCCCACATTATTAATAGACCTCTTATGTATGGATTTCAGAAATAACAGATCAAATCAATTGGTTCCAAATATTTTATCTGCAGTGGAATATTTGAAATTAGCAGATTTATCTTCTTTATCATCATTTATTTGTATTTATTAAAATTTACTTATACGGTATTTTATTATGATCTGGAATGATCATGATGATGATGATGATGATTGTAAGAAAAGGGGGCTTTAAACAGCCATGGCACAGCAACCAACCAGTGATCTATTGCAGTGGTATGCAACTTTTTTACAAAAGCACTTGATCAGCTATATATTCAGACTGAAATTTTTCAATCCATTATTTGTTGTTATCAACCTATTATAGGAAAACTTGTGCTGATGGCCACCTGAGTTAGGTAGCCAACCTGCAAGTCGTGGCCACTTTAATATCTGTTCACTGCTGCCCGAGCATATTGCGGGTTAATAAATATTTTAACTAACTGCTTTTTTACATTAATCTTTTAAAATAACAGCACTAGGAAACAGTTGAATATCACTACAAAACTCTTTTATTGGAACGTTTTCAGTTATCGTATAACCATCATCAGCATTTTACAATAGAATACAAGAAGTTTTTAGTTCGTTTTCGAACCAGAATTAAAGAACTGAATATAATTATTTAAAAATTTCAAAAATTAAAAATTAAAAACATAATTTTGTGTCTATAATCTCGTTAAAACAATAACATACTTTATACATATTACGTACGATGTAAATTTTATTATTTAAATTGAAAATATTATTATTCTGTATGTATAAAATTTGAAGAGTTGTAGCCACATTATTTAATATTTACCAAATTAAATTAAGAATACAGCCATCTACCGAGAAAATTTGAAAATAATTAAAATTTCGATATTTTTATTTCAGACTCGACAAAAAACATCGAAAACGAGAAAGTGATGATTCTAGTCTGTAATATTTTTGCTAGTCTTTCTTTGCGAAGTAATTCTGTTAGAAAAATATTCGCCAAAGCTTCCATAGTCAAAACTTTAGTTTCCGATTGTTTAAACAAACAACTGGTAATGACCTCTGCTATAAAGGAACAGGTAATTAATATACAAAATTTTTATTATTTTAGAAATTTATTAATAAGTTTTAAGCAAAATATTATTTAATTATTTTATTAGCTATAAAGAAGAAAGGGAGGATATTATAAATAACAACCTCGTTTCTCTTCTTCTCTCCTTTCTTGCTTTTCAACCAAAGACTCTAAATGATCTCCAAGAACGAATCGTATGTAAAAGGATTCAAGAAAAAGCTGCCATGTCTCTTTCTTCATTATGCGAAGAGAAGAAAGCTATAGAACTACTGATTAACAATAAAGGTAAATAAAAATTTCTAATAATTTTTTTTTCTTTTTTAATTTGATATAAACATTTTAAAATAATTTTTTATCGATGATTTTATATTAATTAAATTTTTTTTTATGTCTACAGGTATTCATCAGTTATTATCAGTTTGTAGAAATGAAGAAGTGATGAACAATCAAAGTGCAGTGCTATTGTTCTGCATGGTAAGTAAAAAATAATTTTAAGAATACGAATTTCATTAAAAATCAAAATTTTAACTCATATATGACGTCATTATACTAGTTATATCATACACTGTACACTAGTTATATGATGTCATATGTTAAATAGAGTTTTTAGTGTTTTATCTTTTTTCCCTATAAAAAAAATCGTTTCCCTATAATATTAAGTAAAATTATAATTTAAATTATTAATAAAATTCTTAAAAATTTTAAAAGTATGCAATTTTAGAGAATATGTACAGGTATTATATCTTTTCTCTGTTTTTTTTTCCTTTCAGTTAGCATTACAGAGGTTGGCTGTTTCCTGTCAAAATTTTTCTTCAACGGAAGTCGACGAGTTTCTGTCAAAAGAATCTTATCTAATCTTGAAAGAAAGCTTTGTTTGAAAATGTAAAATCTGAATTATATATAAAATTTTATTAATATATTAACAGATTATTAATATATATATATATATATATAAACATTTTTGTAAATTATTGTAAATAAAAAAATTTTTATTTCATAAAGAAATTAAGTTGATTTTTTTCTTAAACTGATCTTTATTATTATTTTTTTTTTCTTAAATCAAATTGATTGATATAAAATTGAATTAGTTCAATCAATAACAAACAAGAGTAACATAAAAAATCTAAGAGGATAAAAGTATGAAACTTTCTTTTTTAAAAGCTTTACTAATACAGTACTGTGTATTAACTCTAAAACTAGTCATTTTATAAAAGTCATTTATATAAGATCTTTTCAAATTGTTGTTCAGGTTCCCAAGGTGAATTTTTTTTTAAAGATCTTTTATTTTAAGAATGAAGGAAAACCAATATTCAAACTATAATTAATGAGTTACATTACTACTTTGCGTATATAATACATTATCAATTTTATTTTTAAGGTAATAAGACATAAAATGATTATTCATCAGTAAAATTTTAATGATATAAACAATTTTTATAACCAATGCAACAGAAGAAAAAAAAAAAAAAATTTAAATTAAAATAAAATTTTGTAACATGATTGCTTATAGCTTTAAAACGTTCAAATATTCTAATTATCTAAATTTGGAAACTAGAATAATTCTATAATCTGATTTATATAAGAGATTTAAATAATCAGAATTCTACTCTAGCAGATTATTATATAAATATTTAAAAGCTCTTTTAACCGCTGGCATATATAAATCAAAAAGATTATTTACTTCAGTTGTCTACAGTTTTTTAACATGCGTTGACATTTTTCTAACAGAAATATTAATATATTTTATATATAGTACAGTAATACTCCGGAGTTGCGTAAGTCGGGGTACTTACAGATTCCCAAATCTAATTTCAGATACGTATGTATTAGGATTTTCCTGTCACCGCTCTTGCTGTTCAAATCTTCCACAAACTTCTCAATTTTATCCCGATTTTTTCAGTTTTTCCGATTTGTGGTATTATGTAAAAATAAACAACAAACACTGATATAGCAAAAAAACACTATTTTATAGTTCCGGCTATAACGCCTGCGCACCAAACGAGTAGCGATTGACAATTTGTTTACACCAGTTTCTCTCTTGCACACCGACAAGTTGTGACACGAAAATTTCATGTGGATGGTGCGATGATTCGCAGAGTGTCGGATTACAGAGGCTCAACTGTTGTTATAATTAAAGACTTAATCAACAAATGAAATATGTACATATATACATACATATATATGCACTATGTAAGGGTGCGTTCCAAACTTCAACAGACTAATCAATGATGAGTAAAAGATCTCAGCAAACCGTTTCAAAATTCAATAAGCCAATCAGTGTTGAGCTCATCAGCGCTCAACACAGTCATCGCGGTCTATAGGTGGTGAGTGTACTGACACTGTTTATCCAACATGGCGGAAGTAGAGTTCCGTCATACTAGATAAGATTTTAAGTTAGAGCGTGTAACAGATCATTATCGTCGTCATTGTTTATTGGCAAATAAATTTACTGCTTTCTAATGACGCTAAAGAAGATATAACATTCATTATTGTTTTTTTTTCATCGCCATGTTAGCCTCCATCTTATTACCACACTCAGCAAGTCGTTCCAGAAACAAACTGGTGTTATTTCTGACGTCATAAGAGACTAATCACTGATCACTTGTTGCTGAGATTTGGAACCTAATTGGAAACAAGCAAGAAGGCAGGATGAGAAGTTACGTATCTCCAAATTTACGTAATTCGGGGTATTGTTATATATAATTTAATCGGTTCTATTTTATTAATTGTATTATTAAAATCTAAATTTATAAATAGCTATTAACGTATATTACTTATATATATTTATATAAAAAACAATGCATATGATAACAACAACAAATGTGAAAGCATTTATTATAGTTCTACAAATATACAGACAAAAATCACAGAAATATAACACGTGACTGTACATCATTGCTGACAATATCACTTTAAATCTTACAAATCTGTACAATGAAAATAAAGATAATTATATATGTTGTTTGTATATGTATATATAATAGATAAATGGTCTCGTTATATATATTTTTTTTTCACCCAAACTTTTACATATGTTGATATTTTCTCACTTTTCCACACTAAAACATTGTATACATATACATATATATAAGAAATTTTTTTTTGCACTTCAAAAATTTCAAATTATGTACAGTATTTTCATAGAAATATACAAATACACTTTAACAAAAATAAAAATAATTTTTTTATTTTTTTTTTAATTATATTTTCCTCGCGTTCAAATAAACAAAAAAAATCGATGAGATCATCTTTTTAAACTCACGTTTACAGTAGAATATGTATTTTTAAAGTATAATTATTTTTAAACTTAAAAAAAAAAGTCTATAATTCATGTTATAGATGTTAATATATATGGTCAGAGTATCGTACGGTACAAGGAACGGTGCCAAAAAATGTGTAAAAATTTTTCTTCCAACTTAATGCGCGGTGCTAAAATAACGATTTTTCGGTTTTGTAAACGTTTTTTCTTTTTTTTATTAAAAAAAGACTCGCGATAAATTAATGGTTACCTTTTCGTGCGCTTTTTTAAAAATGCAGATACAGTAATCACGAATAATGCCACAGTTTCGAATGTTTTGCGATAGTTTTTTTTTACCTCTCGCGGTCCAAAATCATTTATTTTATGTTAATATTTCAATAAAAGTTACAAACTTTCAACAAATTTCCGTATCAACAACACTACTACTCCTTTTTTTTTAATTTAATACTCTCCACGTGCTAAATTATCTAACTTAATCACAAACAAATTAAATCGCTGATTTAATCGCAGCGATAGCATCTGTGACCATTTTTTTCTTACAGTAAAACTGAAGGGCAAAAATTCACATACAACATACACAAGTTATAATGTTCTTAATAAATAACTTTACATATATATACTTTCACACTTAGAATAATTTTTTTTATTAATGAGTCAAAGCAATATAATCTTTTTTTTGTGTGTGTGTGTGTGTGTGCACTGTAGTAGCTAAATATGAATATAATTTCTGCAATATTTCCTGATCATTTTTTATAAATGTACAAATTTCTACAAGTTATTTTACAACAGAAAACAAATATATATATTTAAAAAAAATTAATAATTAAGAAGCACCAAATAAATGTTTTCTCTTATAAACAATTAAGTAGATCGATAAAAAAATAAATAAAAAATAAGTATTTAAATTAAAAAATGGCACTTTACATCACATGTAATAAAAAAAAACGCAATTTTTTTTAAATATTTTTTTAAATATTTTCTTACTAGTCCACGTAACTCAGCAAGAAGGAACATATAGAGAATTGGCTTTCTCCAGAGAGAGAGAAAAAAAATGATAAAAAATAATAAAATAACATTGAACAATTTTGACCGAATCGAAAATATTATTATATATATTTTTTCTTTTCTTTTCTTTAAAACAATTTCTTCCAGATAAGAAAATATTTTTAGGAATGTTTTTTTTTTCTTACTTTTTAAAAATTAAAAAGGAAAAATTATAGAATAATAATAATAAAACGCAATGGCAAGTTATCGCATTTTGCTTAAAAATCCTTTTTCTTACTTTTAATTGTAGTTCGTAAAAATTTGGCTGGCAAAAAATCAGTTCAATAGAAGAGAAACAAAAGAAAAACTTTGATAAGATAAAAAGTAGATCTGAAATTACATCGCAATCTTCTCCAGTTGAAGGTCCTTTAACAATAGTTTGGAGCAATCTTCTGTGTCCCAATCGGTAATGATAATTAAGTATTCAAGTTTTAATGTTAGCTAGAAATTTTCTGTAAAAATAAAAATACTCGTGACTTTTCAAGATACTAAAAAAGTAAAAAAAATTACATTAATATAATCAGTGGCGTCACTAGAGGGATGTAAGGAGTGCGACGCACCGGGTGACACCATCATGGGAGTGACACCCAATGTTTTCAAACGTTATACTCTGTAAGCCCTTTTTATCAGTATTACACCTCTACTTAAATTATGCAAGTTATGTTAATGTATATTAAAAAAATTACATTTTTGCCAATTTTACAACTGTAAGCACTCTTTTTAACATGCTTACTACGAAGTCCCATATATATATATATATATATATAGAGAGAGAGCTTTTAATGTTTATGTTCTAACAATAAATGATATCCCTTATGGTATGCTAAATCCCTTAAATCCATGCTTTCTAACGACCAAACATTTTATATAATATTGAGAGAGTAGGGTGACATCATGAATTACCGCACAGCATGACACCAATGCTAGGAACGCCACTGATATAATTTATAAAAAATTGGATCAATATTTAAAACGAAAATGAGCCAGTTTTAACTGAAATAATAATAACTATATTGCTTTAATTATGGCACAAGTATTCTCAAATATTAAGCATTTTAATCACAAATTAATTATATTTCATTATACCTTCTACCGACAACAAAACATTGCTACACCTCTTACATACAGATTCTACAATTTCACTTCAAGAATTTATTAGACTATTGTCATGGATGATAACATATTTTATTACATATATCTATGTTTTTCTGTTTTCATCAATTATATATACCTCTACTTAAATTATTTGAATAACCGGCACCCTCCCAGTCTGCAGTTGCAGTATATGAAAGATTTTACTGTATCTAACTTATGCAAGTGTTTTTATTTTTTGATAGAAATCTGACAATTGAAATAGTTTGTATAGAAGTTCATACAAGACATAACAAAATTTATATAACTAGAAGCTTGTTGCAGTAAGAGATAAAAACAAATTAACAGAAAATTTCATTGTTTTTGAATAGTTTGCGCAGTAGCAGGTACTGCACTTAAAAATCTATCCTGGAGATCTGCCAATTTCAAGAAAGAATATTTTAATAAATTTATTTTTTAAATACTATTGCATTGCAAAATAGCTAATATTAAATTGCAAAATAGGTAATATTATATATAATACCGCATATAAAATATTAATTATTTTGTCACAAAATTATATATACGTATAATTTTGCTAGAAAAATTTTTAGATTTAATCGATAAAATTCATTATGCTTTCCACAGTCTTATCATTTATTTTACTATATTCATATTTTCGAAAGTGTTTATATTTAAATTCAATTTCCTTCTGAACAGTAACACCGTAGAAAAACGCAATTTTGCAGATTTACATAATCCGTTTCGGTGGACAGACAGTCAGGAATAAGAATTTTGCTCGACGTTTTAGAAACAAAATAGAACTATGAGATTTACACAGCGTTTAAAAAGTTTATTTCATTAGAATTTAATATTATGGAGGAAAATTTCCCGAAGAAAATTTGTTATATTTAAAATTTTCGAATTAAAATAATGGCCAAATCAAATACAGTGCATTATTCTTTAATATATTTTTAATTTGGTTTAATATTTTCTTCCAACAAAATTTATTTAATTATTAGTTTAAGTTTGTTAATTTTTCAGATTTAAAAAAACATAAAGCAAACTAAATAACTAAAATGAACAATTTTATGATTTTAAGTAACAGGATGGAATAGGAATAAAAAAAAACAGTGATCCCGATACTTTTTCGGGATTATTTAATCATAATCAAATAGAGTGACAAAAATTCACTGTCTTGCTAGTTAAATATAATACAGT
The DNA here is from genome assembly GCA_000484575.1 of Olivierus martensii. Classification (NCBI taxonomy): domain Eukaryota; kingdom Metazoa; phylum Arthropoda; class Arachnida; order Scorpiones; family Buthidae; genus Olivierus; species Olivierus martensii. The sequence goes on from AYEL01043966.1 coordinate 48,637, forward strand.
GTATATAAATTGTATATTATACAGGGTATTTCATAAAGATTTGAGGAGTTACAAAAATTTATTGCAAGAAAACTATTGAACCTACAATAATGAAACCGGTACAGAACAAAAGAGGAATTCAGTTTCTGCATATATCTTTTATTAAGCTGATAGTTCACATTCCTGCTGCTAGGAAATGTTTATTACGTGTTGTGACCAAGAGTTGTAACATATCTGGACATGTTACAACAGTGGCTTATGCCTCAATTGCAAGAAAAGCCTAATTGCATTTTTGTGCCGTATCACCCTTGATGCATACATTGCAGGTGTCAAAAAGACTGAGTTCCTCATTCATTCTGGACTGGTTTCATTATTGTAAGTTCAATAGTTTTCTTGCAATAAATTTTTGTAGCCTCTCAATTCTTATGAAACAGGATGTTTTATAAAGAAATGACCCTGTATTAATAGGAAACAAAAAATTCATTTGAAATGAACTATAGTTTGTTTTTTTTTTTATTAAAAACACGGAATATTCTCTAATAAAAATTATTTCCAAACATCTGTTTATTTTCTAAAATATTGAAAATATCTATTAATAACAAACTATAGTTTGTTTTTTTTTTTTATTAAAAAACACGGAATATTCTCCGATAAAAATTATTTCCAAACATCTGTTTATTTTCTAAAATATTGAAAATATCTATTAATAATTTTTTGAATTTATTATATAGAAAAAAATGTATTTTATAAAACATTTTTCTATTTTCGTTTATTATTCTTTTGAAATTTTTCCCGTGAACTTATTTTATCTACATTATTTGGAATAAATAAGTAGCATTTATTTCTGTTCATTTTGGGGGAATAATAAAATTTTAATTAACAATTAATACGAAATATTATATCATTTAACAGTGATCGGTAACTGGGCATCAATTCAAATTAATTTACGAATTCTGCATTTCGAATTACTACATTATTTAGTATTTATTTACAAGGATCGTATTTAGATGGGTTATAACAAAGAATTAGCATTCGTGCCATTAGCGAAAATGAAACAGTCGGAGTTAAAATCAATGATTTCTCTTTTCTTTGCAGTCTGATGTCCAATAGCTTTAAACAATCTTTAAGATGTTCCTTCGCAAATGCATTTCTCTTATCGATTTATCTCCAATTATAATTTTGTGAGTTTACATAGTTAATGATATCAAACTTAAATTATGCCTGCCTCGGAGGGCAATTCCAGCCTTTCAAAAGGCAATATAACAGCAGTGCAAAGATTGACGATTCATATATCTCGGGAATTCCTAGAAAGTGATCCTTTTAAGAATAATAATGGTTACATCTCGCCGAAGATAGACTGGATAAATAGAGAGATGAAATATGTAATTTTCAGGAATTCAAATAAACTATAAAAAGGATAATTAATTAGTCTATAATTTAACAAACTTGGTTTCGAAAACATTTTTTTTTTATCAATATTTGTCTTCATATTTCATTATTGATAACTGAAAGAAGTAAACATAGAATAGTTTTTTTTTTTTTTTTGAAGGGTGACCAATTTTATGTCACCCTCAGGCATCGCCTGAATTGCTTTCCGTTTAGGAATGGGTTTAACTGAATGATGCTTTGTTAACATACTTCAAACTCTATAGTTTGAAGTACAGTATGTTTCGTTGTGACAGCAGTTTCAAATTCGTTGCTAAGCGATTCGCTATTTCGATGGTGAAATTCGAAATGTAACAACTAGATTAAGCTATCGATTTATATACTCTTTTACGTTTTTATTCAGACTGTGAATAAATTAAAAATATATATATATTCAGCATTAGCGAGGCATAAAATTTAAAACGAGTAACTCACATCATCTTCGCATGATCTTAGTTACGCGTTTTTATAAATTATGAAGGATTTCAAAGGAAATATTATCCCGAAATCAGGAGAAAATTTCTAAAATTGATGGTTTCATTAGATGATTAAGTTCGAAACTGCTACTATAGATCATCAATTAGAGTTCTAAAATTTATACTTTTTTATTATACAAATTAGAAAAGAAAATTTATTTCACGCGAAACATATTTCTCTCCGAAGATATACTTGAAAACGAATAGTTCAATTAAGTTTTATAGATATTTTGGCTAGATATCTAGTTCGAAATACAGTCATTAAAAATTATTGAACTGTAATATTTTTAATATGTATGATTTTTCTATAAAATTATGATGATTCCAAAGATAAATTTATTTTTTCTATCATCAGAGAAGCGTTATACTCTAAAAATGAGGATTCAAATATTTTCATAGTTGCTTTTATTAGGCTTCTATAGGTGCAACTTCAGTTTGAAAAGTGTATTTTAATGTATATATATCCGATATAACGTTAAAATTTATTATATATTTTATATAAATTATAAGTCTATAGAATTATGTTTTAAGTTTTAATTTCTGAAGATTATACTATTAGAAATAGATTAAAACTTTAATCTTACATCTATAAAAAGCACTATTTTAAATTTTTTTCAGTAATAAAAAACTATTTTTTTCAGTTGTTGAGTCTACAGCTTATATGTAAATTTATAAAAACTCATTAAAATCAAGCATAAGATATATTTTTTAAGGCAAAAAAACAAATTACTTTAAATTCAAAAACATACTTTATATTTTTTATAGGCTATATTTCGTACGGAATATATCGTGCAAAACTTAAAGATTTAAAGAAAAATTAATTAATTAAACATGTATTTTTATAATAAATAATTTTATAAAATATTTTTGCCTCATCTCAAGATATATTTTAATTTTATGCTAATATTTTCACCAAATTTCTAATAATTTCTAAAAAAAAATATTAATTATAAGGTAACTGTGGGGCAAACGGACATCATTTAAGGAAATAAGCAATATTTAAGATATTAAAACTGACAACTACATATTAGAAGTATGTTATATATTGTATATATATGTGCTTATTTTTCGACAAACGAATACATTGAAATGTCAAAGGAATTTCTAATTAAGCTTAAAAACTTTATCAGGCAAGAACAGATTTTCATTTAAATTCGCCATGACGTAAAATTTATGTTTTAGTAAATAAAGGTTTTATATTTAATCGTAGTTTCAAAAATGTTATGCTTGATAGCTTGGTAACTTAAAAGCCTTTCCAGTCGTTAGTTGTGTTCACTAATGTGCTGCTGCCATTTATTTTTTAGTTTTATAGCTTTAAAGCGCAAAACTGATGGTGGGGCAAACGGAAACATCTTTATGGGGGCAAAAGGACACATGTTTTTTTTGCCATTTAAAGCTTAAAATATGTATTTTATCAAATATATTTTCACCAAATTTCTAATAATTTCTAAAAAAAAATATTAATTATAAGGTAACTGTGGGGCAAACGGACATCATTTAAGGAAATAAGCAATATTTAAGATATTAAAACTGACAACTACATATTAGAAGTATGTTATATATTGTATATATATGTGCTTATTTTTCGACAAACGAATACATTGAAATGTCAAAGGAATTTCTAATTAAGCTTAAAAACTTTATCAGGCAAGAACAGATTTTCATTTAAATTCGCCATGACGTAAAATTTATGTTTTAGTAAATAAAGGTTTTATATTTAATCGTAGTTTCAAAAATGTTATGCTTGATAGCTTGGTAACTTAAAAGCCTTTCCAGTCGTTAGTTGTGTTCACTAATGTGCTGCTGCCATTTATTTTTTAGTTTTATAGCTTTAAAGCGCAAAACTGATGGTGGGGCAAACGGAAACATCTTTATGGGGGCAAAAGGACACATGTTTTTTTTGCCATTTAAAGCTTAAAATATGTATTTTATCAAATGATATTTATAGGAGGTTTATATTTATATTAATAGATGACATTATATTATTTGTATCGCGTTTTATTTACTGGCATTCTCTATATTAATTACAATTTTACAGATATGATTTGTAATCTCGAAAGAAATTCAAATCGATGGTAATTAGTTGGAAGAAAAAGTAATATTCGTGTGAAAGCTTTTAAAATTGATGGAATATTATTAATAACTGCAACTAAAACATATATTATTAATAAATAACACATTAAGGAGACGAGTTTGTCCAATTTAGAGATTTCCAAATTCGATCAACAAAACTGATTTTTAAGATAGACGAAGTTGAAGTTAACAAAGTTGATGCCACCAGGGAGAAAGACACCCAAATAGCTTAAATTTCTGTTGTAACTTCTTTAAATCTCAATAAAGAAAACATTTGCCAGGCATACAGAGTGTTATATAAAGATAGTGTAAATTGCATGGCAGGTCTCTATTATTTGAAAAGACATCATATAATTATCATGCATAGAAAATGGAAATGATCCATATTTTGTTTGCCACTATTCTCTCAGTGATACCAGTGATTCAGAAAACAGATGTCCGTTTGCCCTTACAGTATATGGATAGTATGCATTCTTTGTTAAAATCAATTATTAAATTGCCAAATTATTAAAATCAATTATTTGTTAAAATTTTAGCACTACTGACAAAAGTAAATGTTAGATTTTTCGATTACTTAGACTTTACCGAATATAATAATAAATATTAGAATCTGCTTTAACAAAGCATATTCGAAATATTCTAAAATATATCACTAGCGTGTCCATTTGCTCCACAATTACCTTAATGCAAAATTATAAAATTTAATTAGATATTTAAGATTATTTCTGAGCTATAGCTATAATTTAACGGGAAATTAATGAATTATTAGGATGCACAAATATATAACTATGTGCATCCTAATAATTATGTCTAAAATTGAGTAACTGCCAAAATTTATGACAGTGAAAGCAATTATATTAAATCTAATGAATATAACAAATTTTAATAAAAAAAAGAATATTTTGATTTTGCACCAAATATTATATAGTTTTGGAGAAAAAAATTAGAGAATATTGAAAAGATTTTTGAATATTTAATGAAAAATAAGAAAAAAAATCTGTAATTATTACTGTTCCTTCTTCTTCGTGGATTGTCTCCATTTCTTCAGCTGGTATTTTAATCTCTTGTTCAATGATTGGCGTAGTTTCTTCTTTAGATAAGCAAAGACCATTCTCTCGTTCTTTCGCTTTGGTCTCTTCTTTTAGAATATTAATCCAATATTCATAATTTTCCTGAAGATGCTTAGTTTGAAGACAAAATACATTTTTCTGTTTCATTTGTATACTCGTTCGTCTTCTCGTGGAAATAACTATAAATAAATGATCGATTTTGATTAATTATATCATTTTTATTCACATAAATTACAAAAAATGAATTAACTTACCACTCGGTATACTGGAATCACTATCTACAACATCATCATCTTCTTTTCCATCGGAAGTCTCTCCCTGATCTGTATCAATCGGACCTATTCAATTTTGTTTGCTATTAAAACTTTGCTTTTTTTGTTACACATGCAAATTTGGATAAAATACCTTCATCTTCGCTTTCAGAATTTTCGACCCATTGACCAGGTAAGAGTGCAGCTTCACCATACGCATTACATAAAGGTGCAACCAAGTGATTGATAAAAGATTCTTGCAACTTGGCTAATTGAGGATTCTTCCTGTCCATGAAGGGAGATATGGGCAATCCTAAATTTGCTTCTTCATCGCCCTATGATATACAAACTTCATAACAGAACTTTTCGATAATAACAATTCTAATTTCATAAAAAGCAGTTGAAATTACCTGTTCATAAAATTCTTCTGCAATTCTATATGTCCACTGTTTGTGAATATTATATTTTTTACAAGGTCCATTGATATCTGCCAGCTTAATACACATCTCCATGACAAGCATTCTGTCTGTTTCTGATGTCCAATCAATACCAGGCGCGTCATCATCATTAGCCTTCAATAAAAAGAAAGAAAAAATGCAGAAGTGTTTAAAAGCCTATGCATTGATTTCTGGAAAAATCAATCATTAAACTTTTTACTTTGGCATTGAATTCTGCCAGAATCTCGAAATGCCTTTTGAGATCGGTTGCTAGGATGCATTCGATGACTAAAAACCGAAAACGTTTAAACTCTGCTTTTTCCAGATGACATAACCAGTTAAATTCGGGACGAGATAAGAACAGACACCAAGCTGCTGCAGCGTGATGATTTTCCAGGACAGAACGGTCATTATACAAAACTGCCTACAGAGTAAAACTGTTTTTAGTTAGAGCATTTAAAATGTATAACAGCATAAGTATATCTTACCTGAGGAGCATAAGTAGATACTAGAAAGGCATTTGTTCTACCGGGATGGTCGTAATCATGCATGGAAGCAGCTGCGTATAATGCCATCAACTCCAATGCGGGAAAATTTGCTCCCATTATTCCATAAGTGTCGTCTACAACAAAACTCTGTCGATACGTTGAATCTGAAACACGTTAACTAATTTAGAATTAGAGTATTAGCAGAACTGAAATAAACTAGGAGACAGTCAGCAACATCCAAAATGATACAAGTTATGACAATTCAGATACATAAGTAAATATAGACAACATACAAAATTATTATTTGCAATACTCAGCAATCAATAATTCTATTTTAGTTTAAGGGACACTTCTGAAAATTGGATAAATGTAATCAGAATACTACTATCATTTCTCTTTAATAAATTTTTTCCTTTCTATCTAATTAAAAGAAACCATAAAACACGAAAATAATTGAAAACTCCTACGTTTCATGCTAAAAAAGAAAAACCTAATTATTTTATCCAATATTTATTATTTCAATAATTATGGTTGAGAGAAAAAATTTCATTTTGATTCTCGAAATTTTTAAGTTATGGTTAAAATTTATTATTGAGAACTTACTAGCAGATTTGTGAAGAGGAGAATCTGAAGACTCTGAAGGTATCTGGGTCAAGCCAGGTACTGGTTGTGACGTCAGATAATATACTCCGTGTAGAACATCTGCAGCGTGCATGCGATTGTGATCTAAAAATAAAAAATCATATTTTATGTAAACAGCTAAAATAAAATGCTTGAAATCATCAAAAAGACCAGATACATTTTTTTAAATGATTTTATAATTAATTAGCTGTTTGCTAATTAAAATACTTACATGGCTTCTCTCTATAACCGTTTTCTAAAGCGTAAAAGTAATTAATAAATTCTTGTACTGGAATCCTGAAAGCTTCGAAGAGGCCCACTTCTAGGAAGACACGATAGCACATCTGAAAAAAAAAGAAGAGAATCATCTGTAAAGAAGAGCATTTTTAAAATCTATATATATATCGTGCAGAGTTTAATAGAGGCATATGCTCGGCTATTTAAATGAAAAATCACCTGACTTAAAATTCGATCACCCGCTTCCTGCTGAAGTTCAAAGATCGGATAGTCCCATTCGTGGATTCGATTGAGCAATGGATCACAGACTAATTTCTCCAAGTTGTACTTTTCTAAATCGATTATCTGATGATCTTCAGCTGGAGACTTTGTTTTTATCGCCTGAAATAAATAAAAGTTTTCACCGTGCACATCTCGGAGAAAATTAGAATCTTGTCGTTTTGCATTCGATGGCATCGTTGGCACATCGAATGCGAACAAGATTTAAAAAAAATTCCTTTGAATTATAATATATAGATGTGTAAAAGTTAATCATGTAACATTATTATTCTTATTAAAATTCAATAAATTAATTTTTTACATTACATAGGCCGAACTCAAAATATATGTTTTCTAAATTCATAACTTATATCACGAATATTTTTACCAATCAAAAACATTAATATGTAAAAAAACAAGCAAAGTCTAGAATTAAGAAATTAGAATATTTGCTACAATTTAGATATGACTACTTGATTGACGATTTAAGAAAATAAAACATCAACCAAAATAGCCACATCTAACTTAAATTGTAAAATACAGGCCTATCCTAATTCCTCAGTAATGTACTATACTTGGCTTATTTTTTGATAAATGAATACCATTTCTCTGAGAAAGACATTTTAACAATAATATGTTAATATATCATCAAATACCCTCTTTATTTTTAATCCGATTGAATCAAAATTTTTAGGAAACATTTAATAAAATAATAAACATACATATATCAAATTTGTTGAAATCGGTTGAACGATGCGACTTGTAAGAGAGTTTATGAATTTTAAAGTACTTTCTATTCCTTTCATTTTGATCCTATTGAGCTGCAATTTTCTGAAAGCCTTAAATAACATAAGGACATTTCTACATTCCAAATTTATTTGAAATCAACAATTGAACATTATGATCTATAGAGACATTTCTACAGAAAATAATCATCCTCTTCTACAACTTTTTAAATTTTTAGCCCAATTGGGTCAAAATTTTCAAAAGAGTTTAATTGAGCTAGAATATGCGTATATTCTAAATTTGGTCAAAAACGGTTAATGAATGAGATATATAGAAGCTTTATTGGAATATCCCCTATTATCCCCCCTTCATTTTTGACTCAGTTGTGCTGAAATTTTTAGGAAACCTGAAGAAATCTAAGAAATACCTACAATACAAATTTCATTGATATGGTTAAACAATGAGACTTGTAGAAATGTCTGCGGAGAGAGAAAAAAAGGAGATGAAAAACGATGCTTTTGGCAATTTTTAAATTATTCTAGTTCTTATATTAATTGGATTTAAAAGTTCAAATTCGATAATCAGTGTCCTATTGAATACTTTTCTCGAATAAAATTGTCAGATTAATAATATTTAACTTAGAACGAAAGTTACAGTGAGTTGAATTTTTGCCGTAATGAGTTAAGATAATAGATGACGTAATAAATCAGTCAGGCACTACTATACTTGATTTATCGTCACTTCCGATGCTTCTTGATTTCTCGAAAATGTTCTTAAAGTTATCCTTTGACATATTGTGCCGGGATTCTCTAAATTATACTTTGAAACAATCCCAAATAATAAATATTTGAATATAAAAATATATACGATTGATTTTATAAAAATTTATAAGGATATTTAATTCCACACTTATTCTAGGTAACTTCTTCAAAAATCTTCTCATAGTGGCCTAAATATTATAAAAATATTAAAGTAAAGCACCAATGACTAAGGAATTAACAAATACTATATAAAAACAAATCACCAATGAAAAATCTGCATTAAATTCAATAACTTCCACTAGCACATAATAATAATAATAATAATAATAATAATAAAACATTAGAGTTCATATTTTTTTCTTCTGAATTTTATTTTATTTTTGAATTCTTCTAAAATATAGTTTTCACAAATTTTAACCCTACTATAAATCAAGGAATTACAATTAACTCTTCTGTGCCAAATATTCCATTCAAAAAAGTAATCTGCTGTTATAATCACATAAGTGAAAATCTGGTTAATATTGTTAAAAGGAAATTTAATAGCCATTCATCTATTTGTTTATCTCTAGAAATTTACCATCTGTAGAAAAAGCACTTTTAAACAGGATTTAAATATTATTAATTGTATAAGTAGAACTCTTTATTTTGATTTTATTTATTACAATGTATCCCAAAGAGAGTTCACGCAAAAAAAAAGAACTTACTCAAATTACAAAATGCCGCACTGATAAAATTTATTTAATTATTATACGAACATTAACATTTTTTATTATTCTATATATTGTATGCATCTTTTGCGCTTTATTCTTTAGAGATTCACTCGTTTTATTTAGTTTTTGTATGAGTATAATATAGTAAAGAAATAATAAAACAGTTCACTATTCAGAGTAACAGGTTTTTCAATTAATGCCTTGGCAAGTTGAAAATGGCATATTCGATTTATTCAGTTTTAAATCATTTAAATATTAAAAATGACTGAATAATTTTCAACTATAGACTTTTCTATTAAAATTGAAACTTTTGTTTGACTTAATAGACAAACAGAAAATTTGAAAAATTTTCAAGATTATATTGGCTGCATCGAAGCGTGTAAAATGAAGGAAATGTATTGACTTTACGCAAATTACTATTAAATTCGGAAATATACTCTAAGTAAATTTATTTACATCCAGTTTCGATTGGTAAAATTATCATATTAATGTTTTATTTTAACATAAAAATAAGTTTTCAATATATATATTTACGAATTTATATTGAAGTGCAGATGAATTTTAGTTTCAATACGAAGCAAATTATGAACGATATGGTATGATCACACAAAAATCCTTTGTATCAACATAGGTCTTTTCCATTAAATCAATTTGATTGGTTACAACTTCAACTTGAATGCTAATTACATTCATTTCCATCGAATTGCACATCCAGATGTCATTTACTTTATCCAATTATTGACAATATATAGCACATGGCTCAGCCAATTGCAACAATCGATCTTAATTAAACATTTGGCTTAGCAAATCACAATGTATGTTTATCCTAATACTCGAATTCATTATAATTTTATCGTATATCCGAATTAATTAGTTGTACCTAATTAAGAATTTTTCCAAAGAAAAATCCTTGAAATCGACCTGTTTAAACTAATGATCAAGTTAATGTTAGTTATAATGTAAACTGTAAGAAGTTTTTTAAAATGTGGATCGAAATTATATTAATCTTTAAATTGCCAAGAAAATGAAGTTATTTCGCTAGCACGCAACGCTCAAATTAAATGAAGTTTCTTTACGTATTCTGAATTATTCTGATCATAAATTGCATATTCAAGTCAAAAAAAAATATAAAAAATAGGTATACAAAATATTTTGAGTGGTTTTAAGGAGATATTTTAATGAGAAGTTGAAACGATGCTGCAGAATTAATTATAAACTGAAGGATTGTTACGACTACTCGTGTCATATACAGAATAAACAAAATATAAATCAAACAATTAGAATGGGAATTAAAAAAGTATATATTACAGGAAAAAAGGTTTTATTTTTATCTTATAAAATAGGATAAAAAATATTACTAGTCTACTAATAAATAATTAGAAGAAATAAAGATGTTCTGGAGACATTTCAATCTCTTTTAATCCTAAAGATTAAAGTTGGAAGTGCAATTTACCGCAATTAAATCTCATTAGATTGACTTACCTCGGGCACTTCAGCAGACGGTGTAGGTGTCATGTCTTCTCTTTCTACAAACAGAGGAGAACGAGCTAAGGTTCCGCATACCGCACACTTGAACAACTCGTTGGTAGTTTGTATTCCAAGAGTTCTAGGATGTTTACTGGAAACATCAGAATCGTCACCGACGTTGCTTTCGCTTCCGCTGGGCGAATCGTTACTGCTCTCGTAATCGGAAGTGATGTTAACTCTTTTAATAGAAGGAAGAGGTGGCAAAGGATGGGACGCTTCGTCTTCCGTTTCTCCGGCACTGCTCTGTTGAGCAGCATCCTGAAGACCGGCAAGTTCACTCGGGGTCAAAGGATGAAGACTGCATACGGTTTTCCTCTCGCGAGAACTTCGACGGGAACCCCAAGCTCCAGGAAGAGATGTAGTGGAGAACGATCTACCCTTTGATGTAATCTCCGCGGGAGTAGATTTCCTAAAAAATGAAAAAAAAAAAAAAAAATCAGATTTCCTTAACCGTAACAGATTGAAAATATAAGATTTAAGTAACGATTCGTGACCGAATTGATTAAGTTTTTTGATTAGGAAACTTTCCTAATAAAAAAAAACTTAAAACTACGATATTAAAAGCTTTTTTCATTGAGTATTTTTTTATAAATCACTCAGCTCATTAGTATGTTTAAAAATATATAAAAAATATTTAATAAAAGATAACCATTATAAATTCAATCGATGATCTGATTATAATAAATACGTTTCTTCGCTTCAGTTAAAAAAATTACAAATCATTTAAAAGTGATTTATTCGGATTTAAAAAAAAAAAAAAAAAAAGCGGAACCTGTTGTATAGATGAGAACAGGAGGATAGTTTTGTTTTTCGAAATGCCAAATACCTTGGCCTACTATAGTATCCTGTAATAATTTTTGCCAATTCTAAGAAACAGTAACGAGAAAAATAAAGATTTATTGTTAGCGGAGCGAAACTATGTTTTTCCAAGAGGATTTTTGTTTTTTTATCTCATCGAATTTTTAAAATATTTAAAAGCATCATAATCAATGTTCTTTCTGCATTAAGAAAAAGTAAAAGAAAATATATAGTTTACATAATTTTTAATTTTATTTTTATACCAAGTGATTTAGAATCCGCACTTTGCTCATTTGCATAAGTTTGTGTAACAATATCAAATTTATTAGCTTACAGAGTAATCAATTCATGCCATCCTCTTTACAATTTAATTATATTCCGAACAAAACATCGATAATAGATCATTCTTATATCCTCATATCGACTCAGTGGTAAAACTTATTTAGATTTAAATGACGTCATTAGCCGGAAAAGCTTGTCTGTAAGACAGATGTCCATCCGTAACATGTGATGGCTAAATACCAAGATATAGAATGTGGAAATAAGTCAACTCTTAAACTAAAATATAATACGTTAGATAATATTGAAAATAATGATAAATAATATAAAAGTACAATAAAATAAAACAGGACAGGTCAGAGTTAACATCTTCACAGGTTTATCTTGTATCAAAGATGGCGGTGAGCCGATGGGTAGAGAGGAATACGCCATCTTAGATTTTCTGGTGTTAAACTCGATGTTGGATTTCTTGTTGAAGAATATTAATATTGTGTTACGAAGATTTCTTTTGTTAATTAATTGGTATTTTTTGTGTTTTATAAAGAAGAAAAGAGACTGGTTTAAGTTTGAAGAACAACTTTATTTCAAGAATTTCATTAACTCCTTTATTATGCAAATATGAGATAGTACAAGTAGAGTGCACAGATGGTTCAGAGTGTTCCTTCTGAAAAGCTGTTGTGTGTCCTGTGTGTTGTGATGATTATTGTCAATGTACTGTGCGGTGAACTGTCATGTATGATGGACCAGATGGGTCAACATTATCGTAAAATTGTGGTTTGGTGATAGTGTTAACTGTCTTATATAAGTATTATTATTTGAGAAGGATTACTGTATATGTTATTTTTAACAAATTAGTAAGTTGTTTTGAGTTAGTTAGTTCATTAATAAAATTTAGTCAATTTTGCTTACCATGGAACATGTGTTTGTTATTATTACAATGGCTGTCCGATGTGGAGGTTAGGATTGAGATCCACATTACAACAGAGAGTTGACAACTCGGTGTCACGAGGGCAGGGGTTCCAAACCCTAGAGGACCTAGTCCTCATAATATTAGTTGATAATACATACATTAACATGACTGACTGACTCATGTTTACTTAAAATACTGTTCAATCTAGCACTGATTTAAAGTGGAAAAAATATACACATAACTTTAGAAGCACTTTCGACTTTATTAAGTCCTCATCAGCTATACTTTACATAAAGAGATTGTCGAACACAAGAATGCCAAAATAGAACAAATTTAAAGTTTAAATATAGAAATGTTAGAATGTTAAAATAAAACATTAATTAAATAAACATTAAAAATAAAATAAACTTAACAAGTTTTTAAAAATATTAAGAATAATAATACATAAAAAATAAAAATATAAATAACAGTAGGCCCAGTTACAAAGGATGGAATTAAATTAGTATTATAGGAACCATTGTGCTGGTACGGTGGTAGGGAGGTTGTCATTGATAACATAAGCTTTTTTCTTATAGGTAGCAATGACGAGGGCCTCAGCGACTTTGATATCTTCCGCTTTATCTAAGTGTCGAACTATGCGTGCTTGATCCCAATGTATATCGATGTCGTATTCGTAAAAA
>AYEL01043971.1:0-15944 GCA_000484575.1 Olivierus martensii
TTGTAAATAGCATACTGCATTATGGCTAAATTCAATATGCATATCTTTGGAAATGTAATTGAAGAGTGTGATCTCAAAATACGTTCCGTCCATTTTTATTAATTTTCAGAAGCAAAATATGAATTGAGAAAATATTTCATATGTGAATAATTATCTACTACCAGATATCTGTTTCTAATTCATATATACATGCACTTCTCAGTAGAATCTTGAAATCAGTCATCATTAGTTTTTAAATACATGATGACTAAATATAATGATGTTAATAGAAACTCACTAAGTCCAAGGACTGAACATGTTTTCAATTACACTCATTCTTCATTAGAGGAAAAACTAAATTTATTTTGATTTAAGTTTTAAAATACTGTCGATTCTCGGTATTCACAGTTATTCTGAAAAATTTATTTGTAACCACAAATTCAATTTTCAAGGCACTTTCGCACTTATTTGCAGATTATCGCTGAGTGACGAACTGACTCAATATTTCCCAGAGGCACAATGGTTCAGTATTTGCGAAGAATTTACAGAACATAACTACCGCGAATAACAAGAATCGACTGTAATAAAAAGTAAATGTTTGAACTTCCCCATAAATGCAATGCATTCATGGGTAAGTTGAAACATTAATTACTAAAGTTGTAGACATTCTGCAACTAATCCGAGTAAAGAAGAAAAACCAAGCACTATGCAGAAATAAAACCTTTATTTCCTAAAGGAACATTTTCGACCATTCCCACTGGTCTTCTTCAGCTAATAATGGTCGAAAACGTTCCTTTAGGAAATAAAGATTTTATTTCTGCATAGTGCTTGGTTTTTCTTCTTTACTCACATTACTTTAATTACTTCATGGGAAAGTTCTGAAGCCTTCCCCATGAATACATTATACTGATAGGAAAGGCCCCAGAATATGTATTTAATCATTCCAAATTAGGAACTACTAAAATTCAGAAAAATAACTTTCCTTTTAACAATAGATAAAAAATTCCCAAGAAACTTAAGCTTTTAATGTTACGATTTCATTTCAAGAGCTTCTAAACATGAAAATTAATAACCAATATAACAATTTTACCTTTAATTAACATGACAAAAATTCTCACAACAACTTTATTTCCAACAGTAATAGCGGTTTGTTTTTTTACTGACCTGCTGTCAGGATTAGGAAAACGCTCTGTTCATGCGCAAAGGACTGAGCGAGTTTTCATAGTTACTGTTCTCTGGACTGAACAAGTTTTCAGATTTTCACAGCACTTTTGCACTTATTTGCAGATTATTGCTGATCAGCGAAAATGCTGTTATAAATGTTACTCTTACTCGTAATCTCTGTCCTTCTGCCTGAAAAGTCTCATTATCTATCGTTCTCACTCCACAGATCGCAGGTAGTCCAAAACTGTACCAATAGGTATTCTTGGAGAAATTCAAACATTTGCTTTTATTACTTCATGGGGAAGTTCTGAGACCTTCCCCATGAGCACACTATACTCATGGGAAAGGCCCCAGAATATGTATTTTAATCATTCCAAATTAGGAATTTTGTTCCAAATTAGGAACTACTAAAATTCAGAAAAATAACTTCCTTTTTAACAATAGATAAAAAATTCTCATGAAACTTAAGCTTTTAATGTTACGATGTCATTTTAAGAGCTCCTAATATGAAAATTAATAACCAATATGACAATTTTAACTTTAATTAACACGACAAAAATTCTCACAACAACTTTATTTCCAACAGTAATAGCAGTTAGTTTTTTTACTGACCTGCTGTCAGGATTAGGAAAACGCTCTGCTCATGTGCAAACGACTGAGCGAGTTTTCATAGTTACTGTTCTCTGGACTGAACAAATTTTCAAAAGAAAAACAAGATTGAAGTGCCCTATACATATTGATTGACATGGTTTTGATCATAAACAGGTCTTTAATAAGATAGATCCCTTCAATAAGAATATGTATTTGCATCAAACAAAAAAATGTCGGAAATGGACTGAACGTGTTTTGGGATCACACACTTCAATTTTAGGACTATTTATTCAAAAATCAGAAAAAAATTATTAAATCAGAATTTACAAAATTATTTTTAATATATACACATAATTTTTTAATAATTTTTATTTCTTGAAAATAATAACTACTTGAAAAATGTAGTCTTCAATTTTAGGACTATTTATTCAAAAATCAGAAAAAAAATTATTAAATCAGAATTTACAAAATTATTTTTAATACATACACATAATTTTTTAATAATTTTTATTTCTTGAAAATAATAACTACTTGAAAAATGTTATTTTTTATAAATAAATTAAGTCAAATGTGTTTTGCCAGAATAACTAAATAAAATTTAATCTTTCTTTATTGTTTAAAAGTATAGAAGCTTTTTGATTTTCATAAACCTTCATTTCTAACAACATTACATAAATTAAGTTTGACTAAATAAATTATTAAATAATAATTATGGCAAAATTACATTATGCTATACATATATACTTACATACATATGTACATATGTACATGCATACATGCTGATTTTACAGTAGTAGTAGTAGGAGTGATTGCCACTGTCATTTTGAACATATCATTTTATAAGTTAAAAAGTGTAAATAATCATTAAATAAATATTCTTTGACGTCAGTTTATGAGAATAAAGTGTTTCTAAAAAATTCTCATAAATCAAGGTCTAAATTACCATTCATACTGATAAAAATTATAATGTTTTATGTTCAAAAAATTCCAAATGATTTTACTAAAGCATATTTAAATAACATCCAATTATAAAAAATGACTAAAAAATAACTTTTATAATTAGCATTAACCCATTGAGGTCCATGATATAGTTCAAAATAAACCTAATTAATATGCAAAAAATTAATATGAATTCTTGCTTAATTTTCATTGAAATTTTTACAATTTATTACATTTTTTATTCTGATTCCAACAATGCAAAATTTTTTGAATTTTTTTTCTTTCACAACTTTTCATTCATCACATGAGATTGAAGAAAACAACAATTTTTTTGTATAAAAACTAAGTAATCCAAAGAAATGTTTGTTATTTTTTGATATCACAAGTCTTATGAATAAAATAAGCTATGAATGAAGAAAATCAGATCAAATTTTAAAAAATTATCAACAAAAAATGGTGTTATGCAAATTTTCATTAATAAAGTTATATTGTATAATTAGTCAAAAAGTAATCTAAATTTATTAAAATATTATCATTTTTTCTAATAAAATATATTTATTGGTATATTTTTTCTCGTTTCCTTACATGAGATTGAAGAAAACAACAATTTTTTTTGTATAAAATCTAAGTCATCCAAGGAAATGTTTGTTATTTTTTGATATCAGCAAGTCTTATGAATAAAATAAGCTATGAATGAAGAAAATCAGATCAAATTTTAAAAAATTATCAACAAAAAATGGTGTTATGCAAATTTTCATTAATGAAGTTATATTATATAATTAGTCAAAAGTAATCTAAATTTAGTAAAATATTATCATTTTTTCTAATAAAATATATTTATTGGTATATTTTTTCTCGTTTCAATAATTTTTATTTTAATTTTTTATAAATTTTCGAATTTATATTGAAAAACCCAATATATATGAAAATTGTTCATTCAAATGTTATAGCTATTCATGTGAGCTAAATGTTATGTTCATATGAATAGCTATAACATTTTCTACTTTATTTTAGTTAACCTGCAAATGGTTGATTGACATATTGCACTCAATACCATAAGCAGCATAATAAAGTAGGCTTGGCCAAATGACAAAATTGAATTTATTCATTTCTGCAAAACAACTATAGTCGACGACAAGTTAAGAATGTAGCACTGTAGAAGCTGTAGATATTGTTTGTCATTTCTGCAAAACAACTAGTTGCCATAAAACAATAAAAGGGTCATGTTCCTTTAAATAGCCTGAGAGTGTTTACATTAGAATTTTCTCATATTTTACTTAATTAAACAATAAAAGGGCCATGTTCCTTTAAATAGCCTGAGAGTGTTTACATTAGAATTTTCTCATATTTTACTTAATTATTGGAAAAAATAAAGCAATAAATGAACAAATAAGTAACAATATTGTTTATTGTATAATGAAATAGAATGCAGAATTGATACAATTCAATAAAAAAATAATTCAAATTGCATTAACACAATCCATTCAAATTATCTAACTTTAAAATGTTATTTAGAAAGAAATCAGTAATCAAAAAATTTAGGAACCATCATTGGAGATATGTATTTTTAATCAATAAATGCAAAAAAACTGATCTGCAATAGCTACACTGAGTAATTCAGGATTGAATTTTTTTTAATTGTTTTTTTTTATTGTTCCATTTCTGTGATGTCTACATGCCATCAAACCTTAATGGGGTAAATAATTATAAAACAACCTTGGACATCTTTCTTTTTTATTATTTCATTTCTGTGATGTGTCTACATGCCATCAAACCTTAATGGGGTAAATAATTATAAAACAACCTTGGACATCTTTGGGTCATATATATTATCATAAAAATTATAAAATAACTTAAATAACAAAACTTTCTAAGAAAAAATTCTTAATGAAGAATCTGGCTGCTAACTTGGAAACATTATGAAAACTTCCATTTGTGCAGATAGCTATCTAATCTAATAAAGATGATGTTTACTGCTTAAAATAAATGTTAATAAATAAATCATAAATGTTAATAAATAAATCATAAATGTAATGTTAAAATAAATAATATCCATGTTTAATTCTGGGTTCTATATATTCATATATTTTTAATGATAAAAATATATGAATGTATAGAACCCAGAATAAATATGAATGTAAAACTTTCTAAGAAAAACTTCTTAATGAAGAATCTGGCTGTTAACTTGGAAACATTATGAAAACTTCCATTTGTGCAGATAGCTGTCTAATCTAATAAAGATGATGTTTATTGCTTAAAATATCCATGTTTAATTCTGGGTTCTATACACATTCATATATTTTTAATGATAAAAATATATGAATGTATAGAACCCAGAATAAATATGAATGTATAGAACTCATTCTTCAAGATAACATGATAGAAAGTCACTTACCATCTTGGATGTTGAATTCAATTCCTTTTAATGTACTCCCGCTTTTTTCAAGAGCACCAGGGCTAGCCCATTGAATCCCATTCTTTTCATCTTATTGACCCCATCAAGAGTATGACTGACCTGTGATGAACACTGAAAATATCTGCCACTTACTAACTACCAGTTGAAAGACAGTATAAAGTCACACAACAATCTCTGTATGGCACTACTATTTAATAAACTTTGATGAGAAAGGGACATAAAATCCAACAACAGACAGAAAATATCACTAAAAGTAAATGCCTACTATTGCTTAATAATTTCATAAAGTATTCTTTGCAAGAAAGCATTAAATCTAATAATTCAGTACAAACATTTATCAAAAATAAACAATACAATATGTTGTTGAATGTTTCATCATCAACAAAGAAAAGAAGAAAAGAAAACATAAAAGCATTTGAATTCAATGAAAATAGCATATTATCACATTCATAAAAAACTGAATATCACTATATTCTATTGAATGCCAGTATGATAGTTTTGGCTTACAACTTAGAGAATCCATGTTCAATTCTATATCCAACATATCAGATTTTTTTTATGATTGAATTCAACTCTGAGCCTATGCTTTCCATTCACAAGTTTGATTGGATTCATAAGTTGAATCTAATCAAACCCATCAAGGGATTGGTTGGATTAGTTGAAAGGATACATTGTTTTTTGATTTAAGGACTTGAAATTGAATCTGTCCTATTTGAAATATATAAATGAAAGTTCCAGATAGTATAAAACAAGACAGATGATTATGTTGGCATGATTATATTTCTGTACTTTAATATTAATCCAACTTTTGAAAATCAGGTTTTTGTGTGCATTCAATGAAAATATGCCCTTTTGATGGTGGTTCCTAAATTTTTTCAGTTGCTGAAATATTTTTTTAAATTATAGTTGTGCTTTAATATTAATCCAACTTTTGAAAATCAGGTTTTTGTGTTCATTCAATGAAAACATGCCCTTTTGATGGTGGTTCCTAAATTTTTTCAGTTGCTGAAATATTTTTTTAAATTAAGTGTAAACAAACATTGTTTCTATTTGAATGGCTCAACAGAATTTGGAGTTTTTTATCATATCCTATTGATTTTATAGTCTAATCTATCAAAATTATTCTGATTATATGATTTGATAAATGATATTTTTGATATTTTTACAAAAAAAAATCAAATTTTTACAAAATGAGCTATAAAATTCTGAAAATTAAAAATATTTTAAACAATAATAAAATAATGGTTAATTTTGTTAAAATAAACTCAACTTCTTGCAGTAGTATTACTGGGATATAACTTTTATATTTGCTGGTCTTGGTTCTTCCATTGGTTTCTTAGCCTGTATAGTTCCTCATGGAAGGTTTCTATCTTTTCTACTGTACCATCTCAATCAGAGATAAGTTCTCCATTATCATCTTTGATCATATTTAATTGGTGCTTGCTAGTCATTATATCTCTCTGTATTGATCAGAAGTTATTGCTGTTCTCAATGGCCATTTGAATCCTTTCTATATTGAATCTTCATATATCTTCTTTGATCCTCTTTCATACTACTTTCAGATTTCTCTATATTCAATCTGATTGATAGTAGATTTCATCTTCATCTTCCGTCTCTTTATGATCAGCTCCTGTGGTTTTTTGACGAAATTTCTTGATTGAGTTCCTGCGGTTTCTTCTGTACTGTCTCTGATGATTGTCATTGTCCCATTGTATATTTTCTATAAATTGCTTTCTTTTTCTGCAAGTACTTGGAATATGTTCTGTAATTTTAGGCTGTATTCTTTCTTCTTGATTTTAATCTGTCCCATTGTTATTCTTTTGTCCTCTGTGTTTTATTAACCATCTTCTTTCACATTGAATATCCAGCTTAACTTTGGCAAGGACTAGTCAGTGCTACCAGTACTGAACTGGTTGAGTATGGAAACATCTTTAATTGTACAGTTGCTGTTAGCCAGGATGAAGTCACTGTTCTGTAATTTTAGGCTGCATTCTTTCTTCTTGATTTTAATCTGTCCCATTGTTATTCTTTATGTCCTCTGTGTTTTATTAGCCATCTTCTTTCACATTGAATATCCAGCTTAACTTTGGCAAGGACTAGTCAGTGGTTGCTACCAGTACTAAACTGGTTGAGTATGGAAACATCTTTAATTGTACAGTTGCTGTTAGCCAGGATGAAGTTAATCTCATTCTTGGTCTGTCCATTGAGGCTTATCTATGTCCATTTTTGTTGTTCTTCTTGTGAAGGTGATCATTACCCTCAGTTTAGTGTGGGTTTTAAATTCTACTAGTCTTGTACCTCTCTTGTTTCATATACTGATGCCATACTTTCTCAAACATTCTTCATCTTATTGTCTTTTATTAGTTTTTGCATTGAAGTTGCCCATGATGATTGTGAATTGTGCTGTGTTGGTGTTTATTTCCTCAAACTTATGTCTTCATATAGGGCATACAGGACTTTTATCTTTTCATCATCACTGCTGGTTGTCAGTGCATACATCTGTATTATTTTTAGTTGGTATCTCTTGGAAATTCTCATTGTGACTTGTCCTATTTGATCTAAGTTCCTGCTGAAACTGATGATGATGTGTATAATGTCCCTGTGAATCAGGAATCCTATGCCTCCATTAGTATTGGTCATATTCCCTCAGAGGTAAAAGAAATGTCTGCTTTGAAATTCTGTGAGGTTTTTGCATTTTCTACTTACTTCACTGAGTCCAATGATATGCAGTTGATCTTCTCTGCTTTGTTCCTCAAACTTATGTCATGAAGATTGCTAGGGAGTCTTCTGTTGAAAGGGATTGTCCATTATACGTAACCAAGGTCAGTAATCAAAGGCAGCTGGTCTCTACTCAGGTATTCTTACACACCTCCTATACCTTCCATATTCCAGTTGTTTCCATGACTGGAACTTCCAGTGTTGTTGGTGACTAAGGATCATTATTCATCATGGAAACAATCTGAAAGCTTAAACTTTATATACTAAACAAACCTCAAGGGAATTTTTAATCCACCAATATCCCCAAGGGAATATTCTAATTACGAGATGGCACTAAATTTAGTTTAAATTAATTCAAATCATTAAAATTCCATTAAAGAATCAAAGGATTAAATAGGGGAATTTTTAATCCACCAATATTCCCAAGGGAATATTCTAATTACAAGATGGCACCAAATTTAGTTTAAATTAATTCAAATCATTAAAATTCCATTAAAGAATCAAAGGATTAAATATGGCAAGATTAATTAGGATTATTTGGACAATCTGTAAGGTTGTAAACCATTATCTCCCCACAGTGGTCTAATGTGCGTTGGAGAGAGAGATAGCTAATTGTTACAGTACACTGAATTTATTCCTATTATTTATTTATTTTTTTTAATCTTTAAATAAAATTGAAGCACTTATTGCAATATAGGAAAATCTTTAATGCATAAATGTTTTTTACATATTATGCCAAAAATGTTTATTCATTTATGCATTAAAGTTTTTCCTATACTGCAGTAAGTGCTTCATTTTTATTTAAAAATTAAATTAAGGTGGATAGCAGTAGTCAAAGTAAATACTTTTTATTATTATTAATTTTATATCATACTGTTATTTATTATTAATTTTTGATCTATACCCACTACTTATTATTAATCTATTTCTAGTTCAGTTTTCTTTTAAGTTTTTATAGCCTCCTATTCAGTTACTGTCCTCTTACTTTCTGCTTTACCCACTATATTAGACTTCTGCTTTACCTCTATGCTATCTCTACCCTTAACAATCTCTTATGAGCTACCAACCCAAAAAGGCAAAGCAGTCCTTAAATGCTTGAGATTGATTTGCACCAGCCTCAGATCCATGATACTACAGATATCCAAATAGAGCAAATATTAACAAAAATTAGCATTATCCATAACTAATGCATTTGAATTCACAGTAACAGTATTCAGAATCTTCACCATTGTTGACTGAACCTGACTGTTCTTCCAAGAGAATAGTAGTACTATTCCTTTGCAGGAACAGCCACTGAAGAAGTCAGGTCATGCAAACTTATTGTTCGGAGCAGAAAATACTTTAAAAGACTTCAGATTTATTCTTATAAAGTATATCTGTTGTTAAAAACACAATCACTTTTGCAAGTCTATTACCCAGATGGTAGAATAAATTCTATAGATTTAATTTTTATCTTAACTTAAAGAAAGCTAATTGAGAAGGGTATTCCAGTTGTTGAAAGTCATCTTTCATAATTATAAAAGATGAATCATTTAGAGTTACAGTAAGACCCCATTTAATGCAGGGGATACGTTCCAAGAAAACAAAGCACTAAATGAAACAGTGTTAAACAAAGTCATCTTAACATGTAAATAATGAGAATAGGTAAAACGGGATAGTGAATATAAAAAAATAACTTTATTTTATTTTGCAACATATATTATTACTCAATTAATTACTTAGCACATATTGCAGTTTTAGATCAAAACTCTCTTTTAATTAGCTTTCGTTTAATACAAACGTTTTCGACGTTCTAACGCCATCCTCAGGTATCTTATCTTACAATACAATAGAATATTGTGAAAGAATAGAACATCGCTATGGAATCCTGTTTCTTTCGAACAAAAATTTTCAAATTCAAAAATTTAACCTCTAGCATTCGCTTACACTAACATATATATATACATAATTATAATTTAACAATAGCAGACCTCTATTATATATATTAGACATTATAATATGAATTATATCTTAAAACAAAATAAATTAAACTACATATTTTCTACATTCAGAGAGTAGTTACAATACGTGGCTTTCCGACCTTCTTTGTCACATATCATACTATATTAGCAGTCCTTATCAATACGATATCATAACAATTCTTTTTACAATGCTAATAACTAATTAGCTAGATAGTCATTCTATATGCAATTCAACTTTCCCATCATTCGTATTATCAATCTTCCTCTGGGCCACTAAGCTTACTTTGCTTTACTCATCACAAAAATTGAGTTTAATTGGAGATTTAAGCAGTTAAATAGTAAACAGTGATATATTATTACTATTATATTACATTAATTATAGACATTTTTATTGTTAATATCAATTTGTATTCATAAAAATCATTCATGAAAATCAAAAATATTCAAGTAAATAATTTGTTTGTGATGAGGAATGTTCTTCCTCATTTGAAAAAAATTTTTGTTTTTTTGTTAAGAATCATCTAACAAAAAATCATTTGCCTTTTCCTCTTTCATTCAGTAAGCAACTTTCGATAGCAAGACATCACATCTATGACACTTTGTTTTGCCTTTGAACATCTATCAAAATTTGGATCATTTTTGTATAAACTGACCATATTTCTGTAATAGTGGCTAAATTTTAATGTAAAATAACGTTGATGAATGATCATAAATGTGAACTGTGACCGCAGCAACTTTCTTATGCACTGCATTGAACTGATATCAAATGCATTGTGAGACAGCATAGGAGTATCAAAGCAATAAATTAGTGTGATTTCAGATTTAAGTGAGTATAACGGTTTAAAAACCGTGCCAAAGTGAATCAATAAAAAATATAGAATTAAAAAAAAAAAAAAAAGAGAAAAAAATTTTTGTTTTTTTGTTAAGAATCATCTAACAAAAAATCATTTGCCTTTTCCTCTTTCATTCAGTAAGCAACTTTCGATAGCAAGACATC
Source organism: Olivierus martensii (assembly GCA_000484575.1). Classification (NCBI taxonomy): domain Eukaryota; kingdom Metazoa; phylum Arthropoda; class Arachnida; order Scorpiones; family Buthidae; genus Olivierus; species Olivierus martensii. The sequence goes on from AYEL01043971.1 coordinate 10,766, forward strand.
ACATCTATGACACTTTGTTTTGCCTTTGAACATCTATCAAAATTTGGATCATTTTTGTATAAACTGACCATATTTCTGTAATAGTGGCTAAATTTTAATGTAAAATAACGTTGATGAATGATCATAAATGTGAACTGTGACCGCAGCAACTTTCTTATGCACTGCATTGAACTGATATCAAATGCATTGTGAGACAGCATAGGAGTATCAAAGCAATAAATTAGTGTGATTTCAGATTTAAGTGAGTATAACGGTTTAAAAACCGTGCCAAAGTGAATCAATAAAAAATATAGAATTAAAAAAAAAAAAAAAAGCATTATATTGAAACAGCATTAAATGGAACAATGTTAAGCAGGGTCTTACTGTACAATCAAAAGATTTGGTTTTAGAAACTGTGAAGATCCAAAACAGTAGAATAAAAAATGATCACACCATCTGATTATCCCTCAATACAGATCAAAGACTAAATACAACAAAGTTTAACCTTAATGTCTTGAAGAGATCATGATGATATATCTTTTGCTCTCCCAGTATCACTCAACTATCAGTATGATACCTCATACCTTGATTTGGGTAGAATCATAGCTAAATTATCCAGGGAAAGGTGTGTCAAACTTGAGTTTTCTATTCTGGTTGTCCTCCTATGACAAGGACATGAAGTTGAATTTATAGAAAGGTATATCTTGGAGAACAGCCAAGAAATAAAATCTTTGCTTTCAAAGATTTTCAGTGAGTTGTTTCCAGCAAAGAACAATAGAAAACATTTATCTTTTATTATAAAGAAGACACAGATCAGATTTTTTTAATATTATATGAAGAATTAGTTTATTTATTTGGATTAAACTAATATCTTGAAATTATAGCTATTAATCATTACAATTTAAAATTTCATGAAAATCATAGTCAATTTTTCATAATTTTAGGAGAATATAAATATTAATACTATTAAATGTTATTAAATTATAAGTAACTATTAGTTATTTATTAAATGTACTTGTAAAATATTTATAAATTTTGCCATTTGCCTGAAAAGAGAAATGATTTTTATTACAAAATCTTTTTATCTGATTAAATTATTGCTACACAAGTAAACAGATAATAAATGTATAAATAAGAGGAAAAATAAATAAATATTTAAGTTAAGATTGTTTTCATTTTCATGAATAATAAGGAAATTGTAATATATAAATAATTTTGAAAGTTGCCTTGGTAAATCATTCACTAATATTAGATACTCAATTAAAATATATTTAATTAATCTTTAATAATAATTATTTTTTTGCTATTAAATAAAAGAAAGCATATCAATACAATTTATTTTTTTATATACTTATTTTATTTTGGGAAGAATACATTTTAGTTTAATAAAATATTAGTTGCTATTTTTATCATTTTGACTTTGAATATAATAATTCATATTTAAGATATTAAATGAACTGTTTTCTTTTAATGCAGTTAATAAAAGTTGCATTTGATGAGGAAGTAACCTCTGAAAATATAGAAATGCTTCGAAAGCTGGTTAATAAAGTGAGATATCCTGCAACGATATTTCATCTTTTTGCATTTAGTGGTCAGTTGACTGTCCCACAGACACCACTCCATAAACAAAAAGAAAAAAATGCAACATTAAAGTAAGCTTAGATATTAATTATCCATTAAATTAAAACAATATTCTTTATATAATAGAAACTAAATATCAAAATCATTAACAATAATTAATTATTAGATTATCATTTTCATATTGCACTTATGTAAATGATGACCTATAAATGTCAGAAAAAATTTTTAATAATTCATAAATTTTGTATATTATATTAATTTTAATATTTCAATCAAATTTTAACATTTTCACTTGCAATTTTCAGTATTTATTTATTAATCTATTCAAAAGAATTTTAAATTTTACAAATTTTTTTATTAATGTTTTAATTACTGTTAAAATCTTTTTTCTACAGTAAAACAAATTGTACTGTATTGTATGGCTATACAGCAATACCTCGCATAGTCCGGTTAATTGGTTCCTCTTTCTTCCTGGACTAATTGAAACCGAACTATTCGAGGTACATAAACTATGGGAAAAATTATAATTGGTTCCAAGAAATTTTCGATTTGCCCATATGTTTTTTTTACATCATAAATTCTGACATTAATAATTATTTCATACACATTAAACATTAAAATCTTTTATAAAGATTTATAATAGACAGAAGGGGACAGAAAGTGAATCCAAGCCCATAAAGATGAATAGATAAAGAGGGCTCGCCCAGCAGGTGAACGCATTTGTGTTCTCCAAGTCTGCCGCTGGCGTCATTACAAACCCAGAGCAGTGTTTTGCGTAAAGGCGGATTCCAACTTGAACTGGGCCGTCGAGGGCTGATGAGTCACTAACGCCGATATGCCCAGTATTCGTTCCCATTCAATGATTGAATTAAGCATTTGCGATAAACAACTGACGACATTGCACTTGAAGGCAGGCACTATAAACGTTGTTCAGATAAATTTGGCAACATGGAGCAGCCGCCTGCTTGTCTCAGTTCATCATAGTGGTATTCCAGTCATATATAGGATAGTAAGTAGCGAATACACTTACATTTCATATTTATTCTAAAAAAATAAATTAAATTGAAAATTTTTTATTAACAATTACAATCCAGACTATAGTGAAACCCAGACTATGCGAGGTATTGCTGTATAGGTAGATTTAAATGCTGTTTTATGAATGTTTATAATTTATTCATTGTAATTAATGTTCATGTTTTTAAATTTTAATACTTCATATTTGAAAAAAACTTAATAAATCTGGGAACTTGTAAATCAAGAACTACCTGGATAGCTTATTTTTAAATAACTAATTTTCAAGTGAATAAAAAAGGTTAATTTAATAATGCTTTATTTTTTCTTCTAAGATTTAAAAAAACTTTACTCAAGACTGCCATGAAAGCAGGTTTCAAGCCTAAACCATCATCTCGAAAGCAAAAGTATATTATTCATGGACCTGGCGATGCTAAAACTCTACCCAGTCCTAACAGAATGCCATCTTCCAATTTTGACAGTGAAAATGAAAGACCAATCTCTCTTTATGATGATGATTTATCCAGTATGTATATCTTTCAATAAACAAAGATATTTTTCTTTATATTAATTAAATTTAACAAGTTTCATATTTATATAAAATTTTTATTAATTCAGGAATAAAATATACTTTTCTTTTTATAATAATTAATTTCAAATTTATATGAAATATTTACATTTTTATAATAATTAATTTCAAATTTATATGAAATATTTACAAACTGATATAAAATAGATTTTATTTGTAGTTAAAATTATACAGGTTGAATATGAAGTCATTCCTTGTTTGAAATATTTATTACACAAAAACTATGTTAGATACAAAACACAAGATTTTTTGCATATTTATTTCAGTTCAAAAATTTTTCCAAACAATAGATAATTTCCACAGTTTTTTTCTGCATTAGAACACTTCAACATGTGCTTTGTTTGTTAGTCAGAAAATGTTTACTCAATACTCAATTTTTCTCCCTGCATTCTCCAACAACTTGTCAGTCACTATCACTAAAGCATTAGTTACTCTTATCTTCAACATTTCAATATCAATAACTGATGTCAAATACACTTGGGTTTTTTTATGGAATTTATTAAGAACAAAGTCATAAAAATTGTCCAATGAATATGGTGACTATAGTGTTGATATATCCTTTCCAATCCATTGATTTAGAACCATTGTGTCTAAGAACTGACAAAAATCTAAACTCCAGTATGGTAGTGTATTATCTTGTTACAAAACTAGTCATGGCTGAAACTCTGAGGCAACTTCTCCTTCAAAAACATATATTGATATTGGCAATTGCAGCACTAACTAGATTTTCCACAGATTATGCATCTGTAAAAACTCTCAAGAAAAACACACTTAAAAAACTCTTAAGAATTAGCTTATGTAATGCTACAAAATTGCCAGCTTCTATCTAGCATAGTTTTTAAATTATGAATTTTCTTAATCAAGGAAAGACTTTGTTTACCCTGTGTTATACTTAAAAAAGTTGTAGATTTTATTTTCAAATGAAAAATCATACATAAAAAATATTTTTAGATAAAATAATACAAATTTTATTTAGTAATATTTAACTTTGTAATAGTTTATTAAAATTTAATTGATAATACAATTTTCTTACAAATATGAAGTATAACCTTTATATATTCCTCCTTGTTGTATTTCCTTATCTATAAAGGGAATTTCTTACATACTTGGAGCTTTATTCTTGTCAATGCAGCCTTTATGATTCCTTAAGTAATTAAATAAAGTAATTCTCCTGTTGAGTTCTGTTGAATATTTCTGTTCTGTTGTTATAATGTCTTAATGTCTATGTCTTATATTTAAGTGAACTTTATAATAATTTTAAGTACTCCTGTTTTTGAGTCATGTTTGAGGTTTATCTTTAATGATCTTTTTAATGATGATAAAAGTTGAATTTATCTAAATATCTCCTTCACAATACAAGGAAAAGTAATCAATATTTGAGTTTGTTTCTATATTTTTATAAAAAAATTTTATAAAATTAATTTTCTAATAAATTCATACTTTTTTATGATTTTAAGTTGTTATTAACAGTATAGCATTTAAATGGTAAGAATTTAAAAGATGTGCTAAGTTATCAATGTTTGGAAAATCAATATTTGATCTGTATATTTGAAAAAAATATATATTTTGCATTAATTATAAAATTATTTAGTTATAGATGAAAGTGATCTAAATACAATAACACCACATGTATCAACTCCTCATATGGACTCAAAAACTTTAGAGAAATTATCCGAAAGAAGTTACTGCAAAGATTATCAAAGATTAAATTTGGGATTTTTAAATAGTAATAACTCAAAAGGAAAAAGTGATGGTCTTCGTATTACTTCTATTAACAGTACTTATAGTATATGCAGAAGGTAAAGTTGATTTTTGTTTATTTTACTTGATATATATTTATTACTTAGATACAAATTAAAACTTGATGCTTGTTAAAATATCTCTTATATTAGCAAGGTACAATGGATCTTCATTTAACATCAAAGTTAAATTCCTGAAAATTGTAATATTAGCTGAAATCAGAAAACCCTTAGACTTACAAGGGGAGGTTCAGACATTCGGGTCACCGATTTTTTTGAA
>AYEL01043976.1:0-59670 GCA_000484575.1 Olivierus martensii
TTTTTCTAACCACCTTAAGAGTATTCATGTGGTAAGGTACTGGCTTAAGCCAGTACCTTACCACACGAATACTAAGCTTTTTAAATGATCCCAAATCAAGAGTCACAAGAGGGTGAGATCAGGTGAATGGGCTGATGTATCCAATTGCCTGGATGATGCCCAAGCACTGCTAAATCAGTGTATCTGTTAGGTCTAGTATGACAGTTGCAACTGTCTCGAGTTGTTTTGTTATTAGTTTATGTCCTTTTCTGGTAACACTTGTAAAGATCCAGTATTTTCAAATCACAAAAATTATTTTTCACAAATTTATAATCAGTGGACCTTTACTTAAGTCCTTCAACCTCTGATATTCCTGAAGTGTGGCAAAAGCAACACCACATTTTTGGTAGTAAAGTTTTACCAGCAAAGCATTATCACAAAGTTAACATAGCGAAGTTTTAAATCAAAACATGATCGCATAAATGTAGTACCTATCATATTTGACACACCTAAATCTTTCAGTCTTCCTTATACTATTTTTATGAATTAATATTTTCACATTTAAATTTTTTATGAAATTAATGCTGCTGTTCTTATTTTGTTTGATTTTATCAATTACTTTTTTAAAGTTTTTGAATATTATTGAGTATTATATAATAGACTACTTTTTATAAGTAATATATGGTATATAAAATTTGCACAACTGCTGTTTCTGAAAAAATAAAATGCAGTATGTGTTTCAAATTAACATTACAAAGTTAGAATTACTTCATATATGCTTGAAAGAATTCACACAAATTATGACATCAGTTTGTTGAAATTTGCATTATCTCATTTTTTATTAAAAATCTGCATATTTACATGATTGCAAGGCCATTCTTTTAGAAATTCTGAACTTTTTTTAGAAATCAAAACTCCATGATTTAACTAGTATGCACACCTAAATTTGGTTGAGTTTGACCAACAGATTTTTGCTTACCAATTTCTAAACACCATCTCTTTAATTATGGTTACCTTATACTTTAAAACCTTTAATATTAATCCATTAAAATCTAACAATACTATTAAACTGCTTTAACCAAAACTATTTAAATAAAAAACACAGCACTTCTTGCAGTAAAGTATTAAGCTAATAAACTTAGTTTAATCCATTAAAATCTTTAATATATTAGAAAACTCTCGTTTGGAAATACTATATATACAGTGGACTCCTGATTAACTGGGATAGTTGGGAAATTTAATATCTCAGATAATCTGCAAACTACTAAAAAAAAAATTCTGATTTATGGATAATATGCATTTAAATATTAAAAAATAAATAAACTGCATAAATACATATATTCAAATATTGTGTTCTATTATATATTGAAATAGGAAACCAGAAATGTTTTTATTTGTGGAATGAAATTATTTTAATATTTGTAATTTTAATTTTATTTTAATTTTGATCATCAATTATCTTGTTACAAATGACTAAGATAATAATAAAGAAATGAATTTGAGGAATTTTAATCTTATAAATACCTCAACTAAGATAAAACATTGATAATTAAGCATAACTTCTATATTGTGAATGAACTTTGATTAACCAAGATAAAACATTGATAATTAAGCATCACTTCTATATTGTGAATGAACTTTGATTAATCTTCAAACCAGATAATCCAATCCTAGATAATAGGAAATATACTATATGTGGGGTGTTCAACCCATCGATCGCAGAGCGATTTTTGGTCAATCTCCTGTTTATTCATCCTAAGTTGATTCCTCCTTAGAAATTTAATTAAAACTGAAAACATAAGAATTTATTTATCATTATTTTGTATTATTTTTTTAATTCTTTTTAAGTGTATTACTAAACAAACTGTTGTTTTTTCTAACTTTGGTTTTCAAAAATAGAGAAACAAATATTTTATTTCAATGTATTGGTTTTATCTGTTGAATTAAAATAATAAAAAGTGATGAATAAATTTTTAAATGCACAAATAAAATAAATTGTCAAATCAGTAATTTTCTTATTATTTGGAAGTATATATATGAAAAGTTTCCAATATTAATTGATATTGCGCAAAAAATTCTGTCGCGTTTCGAGTCAACATACTTGACAAAATCCACTTTTTCAAATATGAACATCATAAAAAATCAAGAAACTAAATTACAAATGATCATTTGGATGATTGTCTGCGATTGGCCATTTCTTCATATCAACTGACGATGAAAATATTGCGAGCTCCAAACAATGCCAAATTTCACATTTAACTTTTTTAAATCAACCAGTAATTTATTGAGTTTGTAAATAGTCTGTTGTTTTTTCTAACTTTGATCTTCTAAAACAGAAAAATAAATATAAGTGATAAATAAATTTTTAAATGCACAAATAAAGTTTTTAGGACTGGGAGAATGGTTCCTCCAAAGTGAGTGAGTGGATTTAACTGCATAGTTGTACTTAATCAAATATCAAGTTGGAAGAACGTTATCTATATAAGAGAGTAAATTGCTGAATAACTTAGTATAGAAAAATAGCTCGCATAATAAAAAAAATTGAACACCCCTGCTATATGTGAATGAATACATACTATAATATTTCCAAAATATGTCAACTATGAGCATAAAAACACAAAATCTCCAAAGAACTGCTTATTTCTTAATTACCATAAATTCATACATTAAAAAGCACTTATAGCAGTTAAACGTAATAGAATTAAAGTGTTAATCTATTACACTATAAGTTACGCTATTATGCTATAAGTGCTTTTTAAAGTATGAATTTATGAGCATAAATCTATCCACAGTTTTCGGCTTCTGGAAATCAGAAAATGTATTGAGCCATGTACAAGACCCCACTTAATGCTGTTTTGAAATAATGTGCTTTTTTCGAATTCTATATTTTTATCAATTTACTTTGGCGTGATTTTTCAAACTGTTATTCTTACATAAATCCTATATCGCAGGAATTCATTGCATTGATATTTCTATTCTGTCTCCCAGTGCATCTGATATCAGTACATGCAGTACATATATGAAAGTCAGCTGTAGTCAGAGCTCATATTTATGATCAGTCATCAATGTTATTTTACAGTAATAAAAACAATTATCCCATTTTAGTTTTAGGCTGAATGCTGCCTCTTTAAACTATAGTTCCTTGAAGTTAGAACATTATTCTTTCATCAATACATTTTTTATAGCTTACTGCAATCTGATTACTGCTTTTTGTTCTTAAAAAATTTATTTTCTAATTTTAAGAATTCTTTCATGAATGATTTATGAATACAAATCGATATTAGCAATAAAAAAAAATGTCTATACTTAATGTAATTCAATAGTAATAATACTTGCTGCAAAATAAAATTTAAAAAATGCTATGTATATATTTTTTTATTCATTATCTTGTTTCACCTATCCTCATTATTTGTGTGTTAAAATAACCTCATTTAATGCTGTTTCATTTAATGCTTTTTTCCTTGGAATGTATCCCCCCATGTTAAATGGGGTCTTACTGTATAAATTTCTATTAGAAAATACACTTGAGAGCATAACTGATTTTGCCAGAATTAATGTATTTGAACATAATAATTATTATTGATTTGTAACAAAGTTCGTTAACAAATGAATGAAATATTTATAATTATCATATTTTATAAAAAAGATACTTTTTAGAACTTCAGTATATTTTCTGATTTCCAGAAGCCAAAACTGTGATAGATTTATGCTCATAGTTGACATATTTTGGAAGTACTATATATATTCATTCATATATAGCAGGGGGTGTTCAACCTTTTTTACTACGCGAGCTATTTTTCTATACTAAGTTATTTGATGATCTACTCTCTTATAAAGATTACATTCATGTTCCCTCAACATGATATCTGATTACGTATAGCTATGCAGTTAAATGCACTCACTCACTTCGGAGGACCCATTCTCCCACCCCTAAAAACTTTATTTGTGTATTTAAAAATTTATTTTATCACCTTAATTTTTTTTATTCAACAAATAAAACAAATATATGAAACAAAATAAATAAATACACTGCCAACATTAAGAAAACTATCATAAAAATCATTCAGCACTATGACAGGAAATAAACAAAGGTAAATAATTCACTAAACAACTTTAAAATAAAGAAGGTGAAAGAAGTGAAGAAATATTTTAAAGTTGTTTAATGAATTATTTACCTCTGTTTATCTCTTGCCATAGTGCTGAATGATTTTTATGATAGTTTTTTTTAAAACAAATATATTGAAATAAAATATTTATTTTTCTATTTTGAAAGATCAAAGAGAAAAAAACAACAGATCGATTATAAACTCACAAGTTACAGGAAATGTTGGTTGATTAAAAAAAAAAGTTAATGTGAAATTTGGCATGTTTGTAGCTTGCCATATTTTCATTGTCAGGTTGATAAGAAGTGGCCAATGGCAGACAATCATCCAAATGATTATTTGTAATTTTGTTTTTTGATTTTTTTTTTACGTTCATATTTGAAAAAGTGGATTCTAACAAATATGTCGATCCGAAACATGACAGAATTTTTTGCACAATAGCAGTTAATATTGGAAACATTTTGTGTATATATTTCCAAATGATAAGAAAATTAGTAATTTCACAATTTTAACAAAAAATAAACAATAGCAATACACTTAAAAAGAATTAAAAAAATAATACAAAATAATGATAAATAAATTATTATGTTTATTTTAAATTAAATTTGTAAGAAGGAAACAACTTGGGAGGAATAAAAAGAGATCAGACAAAAATCCCTCCACAATCAACGGGTTAAACACCCGATATATAGTATACTCCCTATTATCTAGGATTGGATTATCTGGTTTGAAGATAAATCAAAGTTCAACCACAACCTTGTGATGCTTAATTATTAATGTTTTATCTTAGTTGAAGTATTTATAAGATGTTAAAATTCTTCTAGGCACATAAATGATTAAGCAACTATTTGAAATTATTTTTAAAAGTATGCATTTTAAAAACTGTTTAACTATAAATATTAACATAAATTTTGCTCCACATGCAGATACCTGACATGATTCATATATCAGCCAATTTCACATATTTTGATTTCGAAGGCATCTAAAATTTCTTGGCATCTTTCATTATACATGTTATTTTCTATAATTGCATTAATATGTAAGTTTTTTTTTTTTAACAACAATAACTTGAACTGAGATGATTTTCATATGATAACATGAAATTTCTAATAAGACAATGTTCCATATCAGAAATTTGAAGTGGAAATTAATTTTTATAATTTGTTATTTTATTAAGAATGTTTGATATCGTACAGAATAATATTTGTTCATAACAAAATTATAGGTTAGGTTAGATTAGACTTGCTAAGCAGTCATATCATACATGGTATATCTGTTCTTGGCAGCAGCCTCTTTTAGAGTGCATTACACAGGCTGGCCAGGTCAGCTGGAAGGTTGAAGAATGGGATTCAACAGATTAAGCTTGGACCCACTCCTGAAAAACTGGAGCTGTGGGACCTGGATCCTATGTGGTGATAAACAAGTGCTTTACAACATGGCTATACAGCCAACTATATATTATAAGTAATAAATGTTTTAAATAAAAATTTCAAATTTTTGAATGTAATATAATTACATATAGAAAAAGGTTATTAAAATCAGATAACTACTTATGTTTAAATTCTATTAATATTCCTATAAATTTGCATCTCTACAATGTTATGAATAGTACCACTAATAATATATACAGTGGATTCTGCTTAATTGGGACAAATCTCAAAGAACAAAAACCAAACTAATAAACTAATAAAAACAGTCGATTCTGCTTAATTGGACCACCAGGCCAAATCTCAAAGAATGGAAACCAAACTAATAAACTAATACATAATATTATTATTAATACAGTGGATTCCGCTTAACTGGGGCAACGCATAATTGCGCCAAATCTCAAAGAACGGAAACCAAACTAATAAACTAATACATAATTTATGCTTCGGAAACCAAACTAATAAACTAATACATAATTTAAACGCTTAATTGGGAGAAACCAAATTAATAAACTAATACATAATTTAAATGCTTAATTGGGACCAGTAGCAGAAAAGCTCAAAGAACAGAAACCAAACTAATACATAATTTAAATGCTTAATTGGGACAGTAGCAGAAAAGGAATTTTTAATTTTTGATATATTTTAGGGATTTTTCAAAAATATGGCTACACATACCACTAATCTTTGCCAAGATGTCAAGAAATGATTTTACCCCAAGTAAAATTGCTTGGCTGAATAAAATTAAAAGCCAGCCATTTAATATAAAATTGCTTGGCAGAATAAAATTAAAAGCCAGCCATTTAATACAAGATTTTCTGGCTGAATAAAATTAAAAGCCAGCCATTTAATACAAGCCATCATAGACTTCGCTGAAACAAACCAAAATCTACCATAGACGCTCTCCTACAAAAAGAAAATAAACCAAAATCTACCATAGTGCGTCTTCTACAAAAAGAAAATCAACTGCGTAAGGAGTGGGCATTACCAAATCTACTGTAGTGCATCTCCTACAACAAGAAAATCAATTGCGTGAGGAGTGGGCATTACAGAATGCATCTCTTACAAAAAGAAAATCAACTGTGTAAGGAGTGGGCATTACACTCCTCTCCTACAAAAAGAAAATCAACTGTGTAAGGAGTGGGCATTACAGAAAAAATTCCAGGAACATCGAAAAGAAAGTGTGATGGAAAGGATTCAGAAGTAAAAAAGCATTAGATCAATGGTTTTCTATAGTAAGCAGGCAAGGTGTGAGGAACATCCAAAAGAAAGCATGATGGAAAGGATTCAGAAGTCGAAGAAGGAAACATTCAAAAGAAAGCATGATGGAAAGGATCCAGAAGTCAAAGAAGCGCATTAGTCAAAAGAAAGCGTGATGGAAAGGATTCAGAAGTCGAAGAAGCATTAGATCAATGGATTTCACAATGGAAAGGATTCAGAAGTCGAAGAAGCATTAGATCAATGGATTTCGATTGGGCATTACAGAAAGAAATTTCGGGAACATCCAAAAGAAAGCGTGATAAAAGAATCCAGAAGGTGAAGAAGCATTAGATCAATAGATTTCTATAGTAGATCCAGAAGTTGAAGAAGCATTAGATCAATGGATTTCTATAGTTAAGATACAAGTCGAAGAAGCATTAGATCAAATGGTTTTCTATAGTTAGCGGGCAAAAAAGCATTAGATCAATGGTTTTCTATAGTAAGCAGGCAAGGTGTGAGGAACATCCAAAAGAAAGCATGATGGAAAGGATTCAGAAGTCGAAGAAGGAAACATTCAAAAGAAAGCATGATGGAAAGGATCCAGAAGTCAAAGAAGCGCATTAGTCAAAAGAAAGCGTGATGGAAAGGATTCAGAAGTCGAAGAAGCATTAGAATCAATGTGGATTTCGTGATGCAAAGGATTCAGAAGTCGAAGAAGCATTAGATCAATGGATTTCTATAGTAGATCCAGAAGTCGAAGAAGCATTAGATCAATGGATTTCTATAGTTAGCCAACGAGGTGTGAATATCATCGGCCCAGTATTGAAGACGGAGATTGGTAAAAAAACTAATAATTAGGTATCTATTTTAATAAATCATTAAAATAGGTACCTAATTATTATTTTTACCTATTATTTATTTACCTATGAATTACATATTTTATTTTAGAATTTATTATTACTTTGTTTAATTGGGACAAAATGGCTTGGACTGATGTGTCCCAATTAAGTGGAATCCACTGTGTGTATATATATATATACATACAGTGGATTCTGCTTAATTGGGCCAAATCTCAAAGAATGGAAACCAAACTAATAAACTAATACATAATTTAAATGCTTAATTGGAACAACTTTTTGCTTAATTGGGACAGTAGCAGAGAAGAAATTTTCAATTTTTGATATATTTTAGGGATTTTTCGAAGTATGGAAATACTATGTACACAAATAGGCCTACTTGTTGTGTGCTTTTTTTAAAAAAAATCCTTATATAAAAATTATAACAACATTTTATTATACCGGTAATTTTTCAGGTTAAACCTTTTTACAAGATAATACAGACTAACACAATGGAGTGGATCGTTTCTTCGCATCCTATTACATACACATCATTGACACACTGTCACCATACTAATATAAACATCCATTACAGAATAAAATTATACGTAAATATCATTGTTGATAAATAATACATAACAATACTGTACTCGGCAACACTAGAATGATGAGAATCAGTTATCTGTGCATCTGGCAAATGTGTGTCTACTTAAGAGTCTACTGTTACTGTACCTAGCAACATTCATTTACAGTATCGATTTTATTTAAAATTTTTAAACCTTTGCTAAGATGTCAAGAAAGGATTTTACACTTTCAAGTAAAATTACTTTGCTGGAAAAAATTAAAAGCCAGCCATTTAAACAAGCCATCATAGACTTGCTGATATAAACCAAAATCTACCATTGCCTGTCTCCTACAACAAGAAAATCAACTGTGTGAGAAATGGGCATTACAGAAAGAAATTCCGGGAACATCCAAAAGAAAGCAGGATGGAAAGGATCCAGAAGTCAAAAAAGCATTAGATCAATGGTTTTCTACAGTTAGTGGGCGAGGCATGAATATCAGCGGCCCAGTCAGAGAAGATCAGTAAAAAACTAATAATTAGGTACCTATTTTAATAAAGCATTAAACTAGGTACCTAATTATTAGTTTTTTTACCTATTATTTATTTCCTAAGGTAATAATACATATTTTATTTTAGAATTTATTATTACTTCGTTTAATTGGGGCAGCCACTTAATTGGACCAAAATGGCTTAGTCCCAATGTGTCCCAATTAAATGGAATCCACTGTATATAAATAAAATGCTTATGGACCATGTATGTATGTCCACAAGAATTTGAGTACTTCCCTATGACCTAGAAAGCTGAATTTTGGAAATGTTATAAAAAGACCACTGAACTGGTTTAGAAAAAATATGAAAACTGTATAATAACAACTTATAATAATCAACTTGAAATTTCATCTCAAAAGGGTGGGGAAAAGGGGAATTTAAATTTCCAATGTTTACTTTATGACTTAAATGGTGGAGAAATAAAAATTTTTAAGTGTTTCATGCTGACAAAAATATCCCTTCACATATTGATTAAAAGAAATTTATAGTCAAAATGAGATCACAAAAGTGGTAGCCTTAAATTTGAAAAATTTTTGTAATGTTAATCCTGTTTTGATAAAAATCAGTATATGGAAGGTTTAGAATTACAAAATAGAAATCTGTTGATAGTTTTTTTTTTTAATTCAAAATGGCAGATCCAATATGATGGCCTGAAATTCAATGGATATTTTAATTTAGTCAGATTTTTTTTGTGTTGTTGGCCAGATTGACTATCTGGGAATATTATGGCTTTCCATCCAGAGGACTTGAACTCAAATCTGGGTTCCATTCCTTGAAAAGTATTTGATTGTCTGATCCCATGCTTTTGATTATCATTCTAAACACCCTGCCATTCTTTAATCTTAAAAGATCGGAAATGCTTTTGATTATCATTCTAAACACCCTGCCATTCTTTAATCTTACATTAAAGAATAATGTAAAAAAAAAAAAAAAAAATAGAATAATGTGAAAAAAATTCTGTGTAGATACAATCATTGTAGTCCACCTAGTCATGGAAGTTTTTGACTCAGTTTTTTTTAGAAAATTATTTTTCTCACTTAAACAAAATCCAAGATATATAAAAACCTTCTATTCTAATTATTGTATAAATCAAGGAATGGTTGTATTAACTTATAACAATTCTAATTACTATAGGAAAACATTCAAATCAATACCAGAACACAAACCCATACCTCTTGTCCAAATAGACAATTTTTCCAAAAATATTCTTCTTCTATATTTGATATAAACTCAAAACCAAATATAAATTCCACAAACCTTTGTTGATACCACAGATGTGAAGAATTAAAACCAAACCTTTTCTTTATATCTATTTATTTTATCTATATATTTATCTATTGGGTGTTTTATTTAAGAGTAAATACTTACACTGTTAACTCAAATTTTCAAAATTGGTGATAAGAAACACAATGGTTTCACTTTTGATGATGCATATGATGATATCATTCAATCTCAAAACATCATTGCTAGACAGAGATCTTGTAATTGAGTTAAAAATTACCTCTTTGTGATGGAATTGCCAAACTGCAGTAGCCAATAGCCAACAGCGTGTCATTTGTAATACACAAACTACTATTAACTGCAAATATATTGCTTTTTTTAAAATTTAAATAAAGAAAACATTAATACACTTATGGCTATTACTATGTCTTGATGTTTTCTTCAGTTATGATTTGCAGTATTGCTAACATCTTGCCTTCTTGAATTTATTACATTTCAAGTCACAATGCAAATTAACATAATGTTTCATAAATTTCCTGAAATAAGAAAAAATTCATTCATAATTCCCACATTTCCTAGAATTCCTGGTAGCTCATCCTGATAAAATGGATTTTGGACAAAAAAATTATTTTACAAAAAGGGTTTTGGCTTATACACATCTATAAAATTGTTTTTGAAAATTTCTAAGATTTCAGTCATACATCCTTGGCACACCACACCATTTGTATAGTCTATCATATTTATTCATTATTAAAAATATAAATATATATTACTGTTCATAAATTACTATTTTTATATATTTTTAAACATATCAGGTACTGTGCATATATAAATGATAATATAAAGGTAATTGTAGTCTTTTCACACTGACAATATTTCCTTTAGCAATCAAATGATCCCCTGCATTTATTCCTAACAAATATCTATTTCTTCTTACTTCTGTTATTAAAAATACATAAGTGTGTGAATGTTCATATTTAAATACAATCAAAAACATCAATTTATCAGGCACTATACAAATAAGAAGAAATATGTAGTGTGGATTCTTTTTACAGTTAAGTATAATGGCTGCTTTTTTACATATCAGTCTATTTTACTAAATGCAAATGAAATGATTATTGATTTTCTGATCAAATAATTTGTGCAATTCTGATAGCAAATACAGGATGATTATTTGCAAATGATTTTAAATAACAAATCTGCATTTCTAGTAACTGCTGATTGGTTTTCTCACTCCTTTTTTAAAATTTAAGGAAGCTAAACAATAGAAAATCAAAAGTAAAAATTTCTTTAGTTTTGATTTTGTATTGTTTAACTCCTGTTATTAATATGTTTGTTGTGATTCAAAAATGAAATCTCAGTTTTAATATTTTTTTGACATATTCTGTCAAATATAAATTTTAATAAAATTGTATCATAATAAAACATCAGGTTAGAATTTAGTGTATTTGTGGAAAAATAAAATTAGTCTAGAATAACTGATAAATAATAAAAACTACTAAACAGCTAATTGTCAAATTGAGGCTATTTTTCAATTATGCAATTCAGTAAAAATCTTTGAGGATTGCATTTAGTAAGAATGTAGCCTATCAGTCATTGGAAAACATGGCCTCATTGGACATGATGCAATACAATTGAATGTTTTTGTCCTCATCCAATTTTCTTCCTACATCACATTAGGACATTTTGATAAAGTTTGGAATTCTGTCTTGGTATCCATATTCATTCAATAGTAAACTTGATTTTAGTTTATAAAATTATAAGAAAACTACCTATTCTATTTATTTCAATAAATATCATATTATTTCAATTGTTGAATATGTAGTCAGCTTATACAGAAATCTCAATTCTTTATAAACAATAAGAAATATTTTAGAGTTGAACTAGGGATGTGAAGAATCAAACCCAAAGCTTTCTATTTTAAATCGTTAACTTCTATGAAATTTCTTCTGTAAAAATTTTGAATTAAAAAAAGCTTAAAATTATAAAAAATGCTTGAAACAATTCAGACAGGAAATTCAAAACCAAAGAAACTGCAACAAAACAGTTTTAAATTATATTTAATTTATAATTTTTCTATCATCAAATATTTGGATGTTTTTTTAAATATAATTTCATCATATTTTTTTTTATTTAGATTTGTTTTTGTGAAAAATATCACAGTACACATTTGTAATTAAAATTTCATTCAATTAAAACACAATAACAAGTTTTTAAGATACTTCTGTTATTATAAGTACTTTGTAGCTATGGTAACATAGCTACAGTAGTTTACAGTTAACTCATGTTATATTTTTATTTTTCAAATGATATAGGTTGACTATTTAACTAGCTTTAGAAAACTGCTTAAACTTTAGTATACAAATTCATAAACTGAAGAAAACAGCACTCTTCGCAGTTGAGTCTCTAATATTCCATATAAGATACATCGACGATATACTAACCGTTTGGAATGACCATACAAAAATTGATGAGTTTACGAAAGCCTTCACCTTACCGACACATGGGATATCTTTAAAGAAGGAACAACAAGACCCACACAACGTGCATTTTTTGGATTTGGACATAACAGTAGACAAAAACCAGCTAAGAACAAAAGTGTATAGAAAGCCAACATATGAGCCCCTGTTTATTCCGAACTGGTCGCAAGACCCCATCATATATAAAAAAGCGGCTTTCAGAGCTATGTTCAAAAGAGCCTATACACACTGTAGACAATAAAGCCCAGAATTATGAAAGTTGGAATGGACCATGGATAATATATATAAATTATATTATGAAATATATAAATATATTATGAAAGTTGGAATGGACCATGGGTACGGAAGAACATTCCTTACACAGATAAAGTTGTCAGTTGAAAAGAACCTGTCCAACCACTCCCACTCTATGTCAACCCCAGCAACAGCACAAGAGGATACATGCCAGTGCCGCAGAGCTTGAAACATCTCCTGTAGTAAAGAGAATAGCCAAGATAAAGAAGAAGATAGCGCCAAGAAGAGGCCCAACCATCTTCAGCATACTAAGGAATGACAAGGACAGCTACAATGAGCAACAAAAAAGTGGGGTATATACCATCCCAGTTGAAGACTTACGGACAGGAGGCAAGGCTGCATACATAGGTGTGACGAAAAGAACGTTGGCCCAGAGATTAAAAGAGCACAAGAGGGATATTGAAAGAGGAAATTTGACAACAGCCCTGGCGACCGAAGCCTATAGCAAAGATCTTAGAATAAAATGGAAGGAAGCCAAAATAATAAAGAAGGTAAGTACACCAACCCAGGCACTACTAGCGGAGTCAACTGAAATTTTAAGAAGAAGAAACAAGGAGGCTATCTTAAATGAAGGACCGACACTTGAACCCCCAACCCCATGGAAGTACGTGATTGGACAGGACAAATCTATTTTAGCAAAGAACACCAATGCTGGACTCCACTAAGACTGTATAATTTATATAACGCTTTGTATATCCTAATTTTTATAATGTTTTAGATTTTTAATTGTTATAAAAGTTTAAGTTTTAATTTTTAAAAGTTTAATGTTACATTAACCTTGCCTATGTTTATCCTCTGATAAACTGTAGCCATAGCAACGCATCCAAACTGAATTTTTAAAAAGATTCTGTTAAAAGAGATTCTATTCTAGTTCTAGTTGTAAAGCCTGATGATGGCCGTTTAGGCCGAAAACGTTAGTGAATAAAAGTGTTTTCTTTTCTCTCAACTGCGAAGAGTGCTGTTTCTTCAGTTTATGAATTTGATATAAATTGACAAATGCAATATTTTTGTTAAAAACATTTTCTTGAATAAACAATTATTATTTTACCTGATAATAGTACTGTCTTATCAGTTTTTATATTTGATTAGCTTAGCAGGGAATAAATGGAAAAATTGCTGTATTTTAAATAATTTATTAATTCTTAATGAAAATCCTTACCTCTATGTATAATATTTAATTTTTCTTTCAAGTAATTTAAAGCTTTTACAGTCTGAAAAAAAAAGTATTTTTTTTATAGAAGAAAAATAAAAAATATAATTTATATTTCAAAAAATATATAAGAAACAAAAATACAACAAAAATATCTTTTAATATACAATAATTGTATTAGCACAAAAAAATATTAGTTTTCAGTTTTAAATTACATCAATTACATATTGACTATTAAAGAATTTACTTAATTTGAAATATTAATTTGAATAATACAATGAAATCTCAGTTATTCAATCCTCAATAATCTAACTTTCTCTTTAACTCATCTAATTGGGTGACAGGATATTATATCTTAAAGGAGACTTCACAACTTTAGACTAGTCGATTTTGACAAAAAAAATTGTGCTTATAGAATTCCACTAAAAAAGTCCACTAGCATGGCCATTCGATGCAATACTCAAATAGACCCTAGAAAAGAATTCCTTAAATTAAGCAAAAACATATATTCCTCTTTTATATGCATCGTTTGCTACTGTCAAGTGATGTAGGCTTAGCCTAGTCAGTAAGAAACTGACTTTGCATTTGAACAGTTGTGGGTTTGAGACATGTTAAAATTTTTAGTTCTCTTCTTCCAATTTTCTGTTTTATTTTATTTTACATCTATTGAACTGCAATAATATAAATTTATTTTATTCAAATAAATTTTTTTAAATATTTTTATCATGGCTAAAAGTTTAAAATTTGTTGCAATGATTAACAGAAACTTCAATGAATCTTTTACAGTATAGATTGAATGATAAGTATAGCAAATTAATAATGAATTTATTTTACTTATTAGCATTAAAAACGATTGCATCATATAAAAAACAATTAAAATTTCAAAGTGTGAAAACTTTATTTTTAACTTTACAGGTTATTTGACTAAGAAACTGCTTAAACTCCTATCATAATAAGATTAATAAACATAGCACTAACAGCAGTTGAGATAAGAAAACATAATTTTAATCATTTAATGTAACGTAACTAATGTTTTCGGCCTTCAAAGCCATCATCAGGTTACATACACAGTACAAACTGGAAAAAGATTCTAGAATAGATACGTTCGTTTAAAGAACATTGGTTGTTTGAACAATAGAATAATTAATAAAGGCAATTTAAAAAAATATTACATTAAAGTACATATAGAATAAATTAAGATAACAATAAAAATATATAATTATCGTATAATAAAATAATAAATGGATAAACAAACATATATAGTTCAAAGGTCCGAAAAAATTTAGATCTTAACGGCTACATTATTTAAGTGTTAAAATGCTAATCAACTTGTGCTTGATGTTACAAAAGAACTAAATATAATTGAAAAATTTATATTTGATTCCAGATATAAAAAATGATCTCTCTAATAAAGATAAAAGCCTGATCAGAGAGAAAAAGTTTTATTACAGAAACATTTTTAATTTACTCATGAGGTTATCTTCATCTGTACTACTGACATAGGAAATAGTAGAAGAAATAGCAGTTGTTCATCATTTGATCTTGCAATAAATAAACAAACTGCATATGATGAAGAAGTTAAAGGGATCTATACTAATTGAATTTGTGATGTAAAATTAAGAAAAATATAGATTTTGGAGTATCACTAGGATCTGAGCTGGCCCAAGGCATGATGCAAGTGATGCACAGCATCAGAGTGCCACCATATGAGGGCACCTTACAAGATTATTTAGCCACTATTATCTTTAAAAAAATATAGGGAGGTGCTATGAAAAAACTTTGCAGCAGGGTGCCAACTACCCTAGGGCTGGCTCTGACTAGGATATCACTAAATATGAGATAGAAGGTTTATACTTGTAGACGAAAAACTGCTTATACTCTTATAAACTTTAAATAAAAGAACATAAATAGCACTGAATTGCAGCTGAGATAAATATTTTTATTTGTTAAAACGCAAACGTTTTCGGCTAAGTAGCCATCTTCAGGCATTCTTTTAAGAATTCGAAATTAAAATTCTTAGAAAGGAATAAAACAACTTTGTCGCTATGGTAACGAAGATACATTATAACACAATGTAACTATAATTAACAAATATAAATGTGTTAAGACTATAAAATAACAATAATAAATGATAATAAAAGTAAAATACATGATAAATAAAATTAAATAAATTAAAATTGAAAATACTATAATTAAAGTTCATTGATGCACAATTATAGTTCATTTATGCTGTGGGCGTATAACCACGGGTCTGGTAGTTCCCAAGAGGTTCTATCATTTATTAGGTCTTCCTTGTTTCTTCTTCTTATTATTTCCAGCGTTTCAGCGATAATAGGTTTTGTTCTATGTTGCACCGGTTTCGAATTCTTAAAAGAATGCCTGAAGATGGCTACTTAGCCGAAAACGTTTGCGTTTTAACAAATAAAAATATTTATCTCAGCTGCAATTCAGTGCTATTTATGTTCTTTTATTTAAAGAAGGTTTATAAAAAAAAAATACAAAAAAAATAATAATATACACAATAAAAATAGTTATATTAAAAAATAAGCACATAAGTCACATGATATCAGCTTGGAGGATCTGAATTCATTTCCAATTCCACCTATATTCTTTCTCTAAAGTAAAAAGTGCATTGAATCAGACTTTCAGAGACTGAAAATTTGATTCAATTCACATCTTACCAGCTATTCTGTGTGAGGTGCATAGCTGGATTAATGTAGTAGCAGAAGTAGCAAAAGTAAATTTGAATCACATATTTAGATTCCTTTGTCAGTTGCAGTTGTTTACACCTGAAGAGGTAGTAACGAGATCATCTAATCTTATTAAATCATATCCGGAAGATCTGGAAAAAAGTCTTTGTGAAGAATTTGTGCAGTATAGAATTGATGAAAACTGATCTTGCTTCTTATATTGGCACTACTCTAGACCTTGTTGAGTTACAGTTTTACCATTTGATAATTGACAATTGTTTTGAGTCTTGTTTTCCAAATGTAGAAATCGCTTTGCATATCTATTTGTCACTAATGGTAACCAACTGCAGTGGAGAACGATCATTTTCATAATTGAAACTTATTAAAAATGAACTAAGGAGCTTCATGGGTCAAAAGAGATTGAACAATTTCATACTAATGAGCATTGAACATAAACTTCTGTGCAAAATGGATACATCGTATATCATCAACAAATTTGCTCATGCTAAATGTAGAAAAATTAATATTTAATCAATAATGTTGACTGTGTTGTTACTTTTGATTATGATAATTACTATGCAAATTAAAAATGTATGTGTTCAAGTATATTTGTGTTGTTTTATTGTTTTTTTTATATAGGGCCCCCTTTCTTAACATATGCTTTCATAACATATTTTAAACTTTGGGAGCCTGTGGCACTAATGCAACACTAATGATTGACATAAATTTTAAAAAATTTTAAGAGTTGGTCTGCCCAACTTGACATACATGAATTGATTAGTTAACTATAATTATTATAAAAATTAATTATTAGCATTTTAAGTACCGTATATACTCGTGTATAAGCCAAGGTTTTTTTCTCAAAAAAAAAAGAATTTTTGAATTCAGTATTACTAAAATTAATTAATTTAATACTAATCAGTAATAATTAATTAATAATACTGATTAGTAATAATTAATCATTATTATTTTTATACAGGAACTTGATTTATGTAAATGATTTTGTAATTATTATGGTCAAATAAAAATAAAGTTATATAATGAACAGTATATGTAGTCTATAAAGTATGAGATAATCATCATCATCAATAATACAATTTTAATATGGAGCAAAAGCCGGTATCTGCTTTTCAATACAATAAAAATAAAATTACTTAGTTAAGTAGCAGAGGAACAAATTTTAACAACATATTATACACAAAAGAGAAAATATTTTCAGCTACCAAAAACTAACAAAATTTAATCAAATTAGAATTCAATTACCGTATATACTCGTGTATAAGCAGAGGTTTTTTCTCAAAAAAAATTTCTGAAGTAGGGTAAAATAAAATAGTTTTGAAGTCACTACTGCTAATTGTGCTCTATATTAGTTACTAAAAATTTTAATGTGTCTTGAACCCACAAGTGTCCTCATATAAAACCGGTTTCTTACTGACTAGGCTAAGCCTACATCACTGTGATGGCAGCAAATGGCACATATATGACGAATACAGTAAGACCACGCTTAACGCCACTCTGTTTAATGCTGTTTCGGTATAACGCAGTTTTTTCAAATTCTATATATTTTTTATTGATTCACTGTGGTGTGGTTTTTCAAACCAATTTTACTCACATAAATCCGAAATTGTGCAAATTTGTAGCTTTGATATTCCTATGCAGTCTCTTAGTGCATTTGATATCAGTGCAGTGCAGTACATACGAAAGTCTGCTGTGTTCACAGTTCATATTTATGATCAATCATCAATGTTATTTTACAGTAATAAAAATAACAATTATCCGATATTAGTTTTAACTCGAATGGTGTCACTTTGAACTATAGTTCCTTGATGTTAAAACAATTTTTCTTTCATCCATATTTTTTTTTGTTGTTTATAGTTTACTGTAATCTGATTACTGCCTTTTGTTTTTAAAATGTTTTATTTTCTAATTTTAAGAATTTTTTCATGAATGATTTATGAATACATTTAAAACTTTTTTTCTAATTTTAAGAATTTTTTCATGAATGATTTATGAATACAAATCGATATTAACAATAAAATGCCTATAATTAATGTAATGCAATAGTAATAATACATGTTACAAAATAAAAAAAGGTAATGTCTATAATTAATGTAATACAATAGTAATAATACATGTTACAATTTAAATCTATAATTAATGTAATACAATAGCAATAATACATGTTAGATCGGAAGAGTATATTAATGTAATATAATAGTAATAATACATGCTACAAAATAAAATAAAAAAATGCTATGTATTTACAAAATAAAAAAATGTATATATATTTTTTTATTCACTGTCCCATTTCACCTATTCCCATTATTGCTATGAATAGACAATAATAATAATATGTTACAAAATAAAATTAAAAAAATGACACGTATATTTTTTATTTACTGTCCTATTTCACCTATCCCATTATTTACATGTTAAGATGACCTCGTTTAACGCTTTTTCATTTAGCACTTGGTTTTTCTGAAATGTATTCCTGCGTTAAATGGGGTCTTACTGTATTTTTTTTGCCTAATTTTAGGAATTTTTTCTGGAGTCTATTTGAGTATTGTATCAAATAGCAATACCAGTGAAGTTCTACATGCATAATTTATTTTTGTCAAAATTGAGGAGTCCAAGGTTGTGAAGTCTCCTTGTAAGATTATACAAGATGATCCCTAAAAAGACTGGCCAAATTTAAAATCACAGATGCCACTTGTCAAAATAAAGCAAAAAATCCATATAAACGTGGATCCAGAAATATTTCCTTTTTGAAATAACACTGTGTAAAAGCAAAAATTGTATATGTAATCCCTGTAAGAGAGATTAAAATCTGGGATTATTTTCAATGATTCACAAAATGTTCCAGTTGATTCATATCATAATATATTACAGCCATTATGAACTGATAGGTTAATATTAAATCGTATGCTTTTTACACTCTGTGTTATCTAAAAAGGGAAACATTTCCAAAATAACTTTTATATGGACTTTTGGTTTATTTTGATGAGTAACATCTATGATTTAAAATTTGGCCAGATCTTTTAGGAACATCTGTTTTAGAAAACCATTGATAGATGTCATGAACCTAGGTTTGGAATTCTTAAGCTTTTGTCAGATTATTACCAAAAATATAGATGGAGAAAGACTATCGTAAACATGCAAGCTAGATGCATTACAGACTGTTTTATGAGAAATTTCCAGTCAAACAACAAACATTGGACAGTACAAAGCATATCCACTGACAAGAAAGAATGTAATAGCATTAATAAAACAATAAGACAGATTAAATGAATTACCAAGCAAGTTTTTTGGTGGTCATTTCTCATTTATATACAGGTAGGCCTCGATTAGTGCGACTTCGATTAGTGCGACTTATAAAATTGATACCGTTTTTCGGTTAGTGCGAGTTTTAAGCACAGACCAGTCTTACTAACAAAGCTCCTTTTATGATGTCAATTAACAAATTACCGTTAATTTTCGGTTAGTAAAACCGGACGAGGAGCAGTCCAAGAACAATCACACGATTTTGAAGGGGTGAAACATCAGAAAGATGGGCTTTTTGCCGTTAACTGTTTAACATTACTGTACTATTATTTAGCTTTGCTATCGTATACATACAGTATAGTACAGAATTTTCTCTTTTAAAAAGTATCGAAATGGATAAAAGGAAGAACACTTTTGATGATAAAACAGGAAACGAAAAAAAGAGAAGTGATTACGCTACAGCAAAAAATGGATGTGATTGAGCGACATAAAAGCATTCTTTGTTAAATTTTTTTAAATAAGGATATCTTTACAAATTTATTTGCCTATTATATTGCTGTACTACCGATATTATTTATTTTCTTTTGTTTATTATCTGATTTCTTTATTTAAAATAAAACTTGTGAAAAAAATTTGTTTTTGTTATCTTTTGGTGTCGTATTCTGCTAATAAACAAATAGAAAACTTGTTAAAAATTTCTCATTGGTTCATTAACTTCGCTTATTAATGCTATCTGGAACTAATTTACTGATTCAATAAAGTTGCAATGCTTAATTGCAAATCGGCCTATTCACTCAATTCTCGACCCAGAATTGGCGGCCAGGCGGCGCTCAACTTCCGCTTTCGATTCGCTACTTTGGTTTTGATTTGGCGGTTGGTTTGATGATGATATGAGACGCAATTCCTGGTAAGTTATTAATTTAGATGATGAACAATGATGTAAAATATGAAAATAAATATTTACAATAAACTTAACACTAACTGTTTAAGAGTTATTCATTGTGAAGTTAGCTAATGGCCGGAATCTCACAAAGCAAGAACCAATTACCATATTTTCCATAGAGTTAATACTTTGATTAGTGCGAATTCAATTAGTGTGAGAAATTCGTGGAACCAATTATTCACACTAATTGAGGCCTACCTGTAGTAATATCTACTAGATAAATTCATTGCACAAAGTACATCCTCAATTCAAAACAATTGAGGTTATTAAAGATGGATGCATCCACTATTGATATACAGGAATAATTACAGATGAATAATGATATAATATTTAATAATGAAATGATTATGTCAAAGTTAATATGGGAGGATTAGTACTAAAAATAATATATAATGCAATTTTTTTTTATTGTTTCATGAATGAATATTGATTTTCTAGATAATGATGCATTAAAAATGTCAAATGAAACTTGATGTTCTCTCAATATAAGACTGGAAAGAAACAAATTGTCTAGCATAGATTAGATTTCTGTTTTTCCACTTTTTTGGCTTATCCAATGTACTCTTTCTTCATATATATTGGATAATCAGGATTTATTATTTTTAAAAAAGATTTCTGAATATTATCTATTTTATTTGTAATTTTACCTTTTCAAATGCACTACATAGAAATAATAAGCCTATATCTAAAAATATCATGAATGTTATGTATCATATACTGTTCAAATGAAATTTTGCCATGTAAATCTAACTATTACAAATTTGATTATTCCAAAAGTTTCAGTATTACTCTAAGCAAACTTTATACAGGGGATTAAACCATTACTAATTAACCAAACATATCTAGCCAAACTCCCCCTGGCGGATAAAGTCCATATTAAATTTTCTAAACGATTATTATTTTATTAAATTTAAGCTACAGTGCCACCATCTGTTGGATTAATAATTTTTAATTTTAAGCTAGGTGCCACTATCTGTTGGATTAATAATTAATTAATTTAGAATTTGGAACTAAGGTGGCGCCATCTTGTGATTAATGATTAAACAATTTTAAAATTAATTTTCCCGAAATAAAATTTTGCCATCACACCAGACTCGAACCGGGATCCTTGGGTCCCAATGCCTTAACCGATTAGACACGGTGACCTATGACAGAATTCCATTTCGGGAAGCTTATATATTGATTAATATGGAGACTTACTCTATCGAACAAGGCCGAAACTATCACTCCCAGGAGGCTATCTAGGTATCTATCTATCTATCCCTGTATAAAGTTTGCTTAGAGTGATATCTGACTTGAGCCAAGTCTGCCTGCCCAGGTTCATCTTTTTTCCACGAAAATTAGTGCCTAAATACTCCTGCATCTTTAAATCAAAGATTGAAATATCACTAAATAAGCACGATCATATTGACAAAAACTTTAGAAAATCACAATCAATTAATTCAATTAGAAGTGAAACTTAGAAAATGAAATTACAGTAAGGCATGTTCAGTATTCTGAGCATGCACAAAAAAGTTCCTGTTCCAGTTATTGATAGCACATTTATGTTCTTTTGTTAAACTTAAATCCTTTGTTTAGACTCCGAAAGTGAGGGAAAATTTATTTTTTTAATTTCTCTAGCACAAAAATTATAAATTAATTCAAGATAGCGAGGATTTTGAAGAAAATACTTCAAGATAACTATTGAAATTACATTGGTTTAATGCTGAAAGTGCAAAAAAATTTTTTCCACATATCAAGGTTTTCAAGATAACAAGGTTACACTGTATTTCCAATAAATAAAAAATTAAAAGGATAATTAAATTTTCTTATATGGATAAAATCTAACTTAGAACACAGAGAACATTAAATCCTAAAATTTTTAAAATTTCAATAGCAATTCAAATAATTTAGCTAAAGCTGTTTCTATTTAACAGAACAGAAATAAATTTAGACTGTTTCATTGATTTTATTATTATTATTTAGACAAAGATATTTTTATAAATAAATAAACATATACAGACTAATAGGTGTCCCAAAAATTCAGATAATATATCAACTGATGAAAAATACTGTTCACAAATAGGCTTCTCTTTTATTTATTTAGATTTGGATAAAATTATAAACAACAACAAAATCAATATTTATTTAAATCAAAATGAAGTAATTATCCCTCAACTGTTCATAATATTAATGTTAATTATAATGATCAAGACAATAGTATAAAAATTTATTCTCACAAGGATGTATATAATCTGTATCTTTTTACACTTACAATATTTATTAATCATCCATTAAAAGAAAAGGATGATTAGTAAATACTGTGGATGATTGGAATAATTATAGTCAAATATACTTATTATTTAGTTAAATCTCATATGTCCTAAGTTTCAACAAATCAATTATTAGAAAATTTCACTTTAATTATAATCATTGCTATTTAATATGTCTATTTTCTAAAAGAAAGAGGCTTATAAGATTATCAATGTCCCTCTGATTATCATTCTGTCATTAATAACTTTTGAACTAATTAAATGAATGATATTCTGATATCAAAGATAAATTCAACGGTACATCATTTAATCCTCTAAATTCAATCATTTAAGTATAGGCTTTAATATATCTTGAATTATTCATTGGTTTTTATGAAATTTAGCAGAAAAGTCATGATATTGAACATTATCTCAATGCCATATCAATTAATCTTTTATTTTCAATCCCAAATAAACAAGTAAGTTCTTTTGAGAAATTCATATAATTCAAAGTCCAATTTTTTGGTCCCGAATACTTCAAATTAATGAGATTTTGCTGTATTAGGAAATGACATTTTTTTAAATATAATGAAGTTTTATGCTTAATCTTTGAAACTATCTCAAGTTTGTCTTATTGTTTTTATCAAATTTATATCCTTTTCTTGATAAATATTAGTAGCCTACATAAACTTGTTCAGCAACTTTAGTTCTGTATTCATTCACATAATTTATCATCTTTAATTTATAACTAATAATATAGCTTTATATAGTTGCCATAATATTCTTAAAATGAGGCAAACTTGGTATGTTAATACAGTTGTTTTTATGATTGTCTCCTGTATTAATAATCCTACAATGTGAAATCCTATTGATTATTAACTAGTTCCTCATTATCATTTGATACATTTGAAACTGACACTTTTTTTTTTCTAAACTGATCATTAGGAATATTTTACAATACTTTAGTAAATTCTTCAAACAGCAGATGGACAGTACTGCATTATCATCTGTTATTTTAACTCCGTATATACTCATGTATAAGCCAAAGATTTTTTCTCAAAAAAAAAAATTTCTGAAGTGGGGGGTCAGCTTATACACGGATCAAAAAAATCAACTTTTTTTTGGCTAGAGAAATTGAAGTAATAAGCAAAACCATAACTTATTGAACATTTCCTGAAGACCAGGAAGGAAATTTTGCAATAATTCATTTAATATGATACCAGGTAAAATTTTATTTTACCCCGACGTGATCGAGCATGTCGCGCTGCCGACTCCAACCACGGAGCAAGAATAGATGGAGACGAAACTCCCATAGACCTCTATATTAAAAATTTTTGTCACTTTTTAACAAGCGTGACCTAGGAACTGGAAACATAAGAACTTTGTTTTCCAGATTGGATATGCGTGGTCTAATTCGAATTTTTGAATTAGAAGTTGTTTGATATTCTTTTTTATTCTACAATTTAACGTAGAAAATAAAAAACAAATAATGAGTTCATATGTAAGGGAGGATCTTATTGTTTTGTCTCTAAGTGCAAAAATACCCTTCGAAATAATCCAGATAAAATATATCACAGATTGCCGAAGGACGTGGAAATGTTAAGTACTGTAAAATTGTAAAATTGCTACGTTATGGTTTTTAATATCCTTAAGAGAAATTGTGAATTAATAATTTCTCTTAAGAATATTAAAAACCGTAACGTAGCAATTTTACAGTAGGCTACTTATATTTCTACGTCCTTCAGCAATCTGTGATATATTTTATCTGGATTATTTCGAAGGGTATTTTTGCACATCTTTAAGTGCAAAAATACCCTTCGAATTAATCCAGATAAAATATATCACAGATTGCCGAAGGACGTAGAAATATAAGTAGTACTGTAAAATTGTAAAATTACTACCTTACGGTTTTTAATATTCTTAAGAGAAATTATTAACTCACAATTTCTCTTAAGAATATTAATTCATTATTTGTTTTTTTTTCTACGTTAAATTGTAGAATAAAAAAGAATACCGAACAACTTCAAAAATTCGAATTAGACCACGCATGCCCAACCCGGAAAACAAAGTTCTTACGTTTCCAGTTCCTAGGTGGCGCTTGTTAAAAATTGACACAAATTTTTAATATAGAGGCCTATGGGAGTTTCGTCTCCATCTATTCTTGCTCCGTGGATCAGATCGTTAACTAAATATTCGACAGTTTATTTAAATGAAACACAATTATTTTACAAACGCAGTATTCATTTTCGAACGTTAAATTGTTGTCTTCCTGGCTTCTTAGTTATTATATTGCTTACTATAATCTTTTTGAGAGAGTTATAGATCACTATTCTTATGCAAAATTGGCAAATGTATACATGGTTCTGATTTATGGTAGTACCTTAATAGTAGAGCAGTGGAAAGTCTGTACAGGGCCACAAAACCAGGTTTTACTCATGCCTAACCCGGAAAACAAAATTTTATCATTATTTTCAACTACCAGATGTCGCTGAATTTCGGGACACGGAAAATCCACTTCCGTTTCGTCTCCATCTATTCTTGATCCGTGATCTGATCTCGATATTCTAAGTCGTTTAGAATAGTTTATGTAGTTAAAATTTATAGATAATTTTAAAAATGCAAATAAACAGTTTTAAAAATGTTTCTTGATTATATGGAAAATGAACCCCGCAAAATTGTCACGGGCTTTATCTTGTAAATCCCAAATTGCGGGCTTCGATTTCAGATTATCAGCGATCATGAATTCATAGAGATAATTTATATTTTCACAAAAAATAAATAAATTTTATCATATTGCAATTAAAAATTGTTCTGTTAAAAAATACAGTGGATTCCGCTTAATTGGGACACGTCGGGCCAAGCCATTTTGTCCCAATTAAGCGGCTGTCCCAACTAACGAAGTAATAATAAATTCTAAAATAAAATATGTAATTCGTAGGTAAATAAATAATAGGTAAAAAATAATAATTAGGTACCTATTTTAATGATCTATTAAAATAGGTACCTAATTATTAGTTTTTATCGATCTCTGTCTTCAATACTGGGCCGCTGATATTGACACCTCACCCACTAACTATAGAAATCCATTGATCTAATGCTTCTTCCACTTCTGTCTGAATCCGTTCTATCACGCATTCTTTTCGATGTTCCTGGAATTTCTTTCAGTAATGCCCACTCCTTACGCAGTTGATTTTCTTATTTTTGCAAAATCGATCACTGTCTTCGGGAAACTGGATTCTTTTTATCTGCTAGCAATGACTTTGGATAACCAAAACATTTTCTGCTGAAGAATAAAGCTGCGACTAACCATCCGGAAGGATCCGGATTCAAATCTAGGTCCCACACTTCCAGTTTTTCAGCAGGAGTCCGGGCCCGGCCTGTTGAACCCATCTTCATCCAACCATGACCAGTTGACCCCATTATGGGTATTGGCTAGCCTATGATGCGCTGTAAATAGCCTCAACCAGATAAAGTATATTCTTTCGTACGATATGACGGCCTAACCTAACCCAGCAGCATCGCAGCTAAAATGCATATCTTGGCGTTCTGCGTTACTGTATTGCTCCATATGATTCTGTCCACAAGATCACAATTACAACCCCACCAGATACCAGTTATTTTCAACTTAAACACAGAAACAAGAGGCTTCTCTCTTCACCGACTAACACCATGTGCCAACAGATAAACAACTGAGAATTTATTCGTTCGGTGCTTTAAGTCACCTTTGGTTTCATAAATGGCTATTTTTATTATATTTAAAAAAACAATTTTAACAATTAGAAGAAGACAAGCATTTTTGACACGTTTTAACACCTAAAGGAAATGACATTAGAAAACTTTCAGATGCTATATGTTTTTAACAAAGCCTCAAATCCAAAAATGATCTTAAAAACATTTATTTAGAATTATCTTCTCTACATTATTCTTCAATTTTTTTCCAAACCTTCTGAATCATCCTGTATTTGTGTGTGATGCAGCGGCTTAACTAAGAATAATCCAAAAATCAATCGTTTTTCTGAATAATCTGAGGATTTGTAAAAATGATTATTCAGGAAAAAGACTGAAAAGTAGCGTTAGAAAGTTATAGTAATCAATGCCTCATCCCTAACAGTATCTGATATTATGCTGATATTATCATGCTGATATTAGCAGATATTAGACTTTTTTATTCTTGATTATAGTATAGTAGTATATATTGATGATCAAAATAAGTGCATGAAAAGAAGTAAACATACTAATTAACTAAGGAGAAAAATGCTTATTATTTCATATTAAATAACTATTATTATGCTATATAATTAGATATAAATTAAGTTATAATTATTGTATATTTTAGGAAAGCTTTCCTGCCCAGGAGAACTCTTAGCTAAAATAGAAATATTTCTTTTCTTTGTTACTGTTATGCAGCGTTTTTCAATTAAACCTCCGGAAGGAGAAACTTTGGATATGGAAGGAATATTGAAGATAACTTATGATGCAAAACCTCAAAAATTATGTTTTCTAGAGAGATGATATTTTTATAAAAACGGCATATTGGATTATGTTATACGTAATTAATTTTTTACATATGTATAATTTTTTTGATTTATAATAAATTATAATATTATTAATATATTGAATATTTCGATACGTATCAATTCGCTGACGCTGAACTTCACGATAGTTAAATAAGTGAAATTTTCTGATAAGTTACTCTGTATATATACAGGATGATATAGAAACGGCTAAATATTTTGATCTTGGTTTATCAGAATTTTTTGAAATTTGGTATGATGCTAGATATTCTGACGTCCTACTATCTCTGTTTTTTTCAACTGTATATCTTCATTTGTTTTCGAGATCCAAGACAAATTTCACTTTTTTTAAAGGGCACTAGGGATGAATTTGACCATATCTGAAAAGAGCATTTCATCCTGAATACAGTGATATAGCACATGCCTATCTTATCTTTTAGGAAAACTCCAAAAAGACCCTTGCTGACTTTAACGTTCATGGCGATGATTCTCTGCGATCTCGTCAGATGGCAATGGGACGCTGTTCTACAAAAACCATTGCAAAAACATTTTGGGCATCTATTAGGCCAGTATTTAGATGAAACATTTCCTGGTAGATGGATAGGACGGGGAGGAACAATCGAATGGCCACCTCGATCACCCGATTTAAGTCCGCTTCACTTTTTCTTGTGAAGTCATATAAAAAAAATCGGGTTTTTTTTCTAACAGAACAATGCATATGGAGGAGTTGCCAGAACGAATAAGGAACGAAACTGCCAGTATTTCACCAAACACTTTGATTAGTTCGTTCCAAATCTTCGTTCAACGTGTTCATTATTGCCAGGAAAAAAACGGATAGTACCTCGAGCATTTATTGTAATAAACGATTTTTTTATTTTTCTATAATACAATATGTTGAATTTAACATAAATATTTTCTTTATTATCATTTTCCAAATCTAAGATTTGAGTATCAAAGTTTTTGCAATGTTTTTTGTAGAATAGGGTCCCATTGCCGTCTGATGATCCAGCCACGCGGAAGCATTAGCAGCGATCGCAGTGAATCATCCCATGAACGTTAAAATCAACAAAAGTCTTTTTGAGGTTTTCCTAAAAGATAAAATAGGCCTGTGGTATATCACTTAATTCAGGATGAAATGCTCTTTTTAAATATGGTCAAATTGATTCTTAGTGCCCTTTAAAATAAGTGAACTTTGTCTTGGATCTCGAAAACAAATGACGAATCATTTGTTTTCGAGGATCTTGGATCTTGAAAAACTAGAGATGGTAGGACGTAAGCATCATACCAAATTTCAAAAAATTCTGATATACAGTTTTCGAAATATTCAGCCGTTTCCATACATTTTAGCCACCCTGTACATTTAATATTATTATAAATTTATTGGAAATTTATTAATTCGAATATATTTAGCTGGATAAACTAGCTAAAACTAAGTATGAAATTCTAAAAAGTACTTTAAATG
The DNA here is from genome assembly GCA_000484575.1 of Olivierus martensii. Lineage (NCBI taxonomy): Eukaryota > Metazoa > Arthropoda > Arachnida > Scorpiones > Buthidae > Olivierus > Olivierus martensii. The sequence continues at coordinate 28,906 of AYEL01043976.1, forward strand.
TATTTTTATTATTCTCATAGGCTCTAAATAAGGATGTATTTTAATAATGTATTAGAATAGAATCCAGAATTTAGAGTTATATATATATAATATATGTCTTTTAGAAAACTAAATTCCAAAATCTTATTATAAATTTTGTTTTAAAGTATCATAGTTTACTTCTTATTTATGGCTGCATACTTCTTTTTGTTAATTGACTTGAATTTCTGGCTTTTTCGATCGAAAAATGTTGGCTGTTCCCGGGCCCAACGATTCAGTTTGCATTCGGCGCGCCGAAGCTATATAGGCGCATATATATATATTTGCCTATATAGTGAAGCATCAGATCTGGGCATTACTTAAATTTTTATTTAAATACTATTTCAAATAATTTACAGTAATATCCCAAAGTTACGCGCGATAGGTGGGACCGACGGAAATCGCGTAAGTCAAGATACAACTTTGCATATAAATACATATAAATTTGGTTTAATTGGGACTAAGGACTTTTCAAATAATTTACAGTAATATCCCGAAGTTACGCGCGATAGGTGGGACCGACGGAAATCGCCAAGTCAAGATACAACTTTGCATATAAATACATATAAATTTGGTTTAATTGGGACTAAGGACTAACAAAAACACTAGTTTTGAAGAAAATATTTAATAAAATTGAAGTTCTTTATACATATTAACACAAAATATTAAAAAAGTTAATGAGTTACGTAAAAAATTATTAATTTTTGCTTAATTATCGCTCTATAATTTCATCATTTTTTTCCATCTCAGCAATAATAAAATGACGTTTACGAATTATGCTTGAGTTCAAGGATTGAGCATGTTTCACCGTACGAGGAGAATTCTTCATTATCTTTTATGATTGTTCTTACTGTGGATTCCGGTAGCTCAAACTACTTTTCCAATTCCAAATTTTCATTCTGTTATCAAAATCCTTGATAATGTTAAGTTTACATTCCAAAGATATCATTTTCTTTTTCTTACTAGGTGCAGGAGAATCAGATTTACTTCGTTTGGACGATATAGTTTTTTAAGGGTTTAGAAAACATAACAAAACAATCTTAACTTTCTTGGATGTAAAATTATAACAAAACAGTCTTAACTTTCTTGGATGTAAAATCGTAATCGTGCAAACGGAGTTCGCGCGAAATGCATCCAATACCTATCACAGCAAGAAATCATGCAGCAATGTTGCCAAACGAAAAAATCAAGAACTGCGTAATTTCGAGTTCGCGTAAGTCGGGGGTATTACTGTATTATCTTATTTGATTAACAGTTATTTTAAAATAATTTGATTTGAATCAATTAATTTTCTTTATTATTTGTTATTTTATCTAATTTCAAGTAATTATTTGTTATATGTGATACTTCAGATGATCATTTTTCCATCTTTTTATTTGATTATTTATGCAAAAATAAAAATGCATTCTAAAGTACTGTAATAAATGATAATGTACAATTTGGTACAGACAATCTGTACAATTACGCATCAACGTTCTACAACTGTGCAAAGTCGCTGGTTAGAACGAATGTCAAAACTACAGTCAAACCTCTTTAAGCCGCCCTCTATAAACCGCCACCATCGTTATTTGCCTGATGAAAGCCAATAAAAATCTCCTCCTTTATGTTAACATGAAATTCCCTCTATAAACCGCCACCTCACTAATCGCCAACCGCCACTGAAATTCCCTCTATAAACTGCCACTCATTTCTGGAGGCAAAACCATTTCCGAAATTCCCTCTATAAACCGCCACCTAACTAATCGCCAACCGCCACTCATTTCTGTATTCCCTCTATAAACCGCCACCTCACTAATCGCCAACCGCCACTCACCCTCTATAAAAATCTCCTCCTTTATGTTAAAACATGAAATTCCCTCTATAAACCGCCTCTCCTTTATGTTAAAACATGAAATTCCCTCTATAAACCACCACCTCACTCTTCTTTATGTTAAAACATGAAATTCCCTCTATAAACCGCCACCTCACAATCGCCAATCGTCAACCGCCACTCATTTCTGGAGACAAAACCATTTCATTAGTAGACAAAACAATGTTTAAACCGCCAAAACAATCGAATGGCAAGGTCAACCAACACAAATCACTCATTTCTGGAGGCAAAACCATTTCATTAGTAGATAAATCAGTTGCGCCACTCATTTCTGAAGGCAAAACCATTTCATTAGTAGACAAATCAGTTGTTTAAAAACCGCCACCTCACTAATCGCCAACCGCCACTCATTCTGGAGGCAAAACCATTTCATTAGTAGACAAATCAGTTGTTTAAACACCAAAACAATCAAATGGCAAGGTCAACCAACACAAATAGAAACATTTGAGAAGATGACAATTACGTAATTTATCTGTTAACATCTATTAGACTAATCTCGACCCTGTGACTATTCACATCCCTGTTTTCAAAATGAGCTATTCCAAAACTTTTTAGGTAAAATTTTATCTTACCCTGATGCGATTGAGCGCATCATGCCGCCGACTTTAACCTCTGTCTATATACCGTAATCAGATAGGCGACGCCGCACTGCCTGATACGACACGACGCGAAAACTCGACAATCAATCAAGAATCTTACCTAGGATTCGTATTTGCAGTACCAGGTAAAATTTTATCTTACCTTGAAGCGATTGAGCGTGTTGCGCTGCCAACTCCAACCTGTGTCTATATACCATAATTAGATAAGCGATGCTGCACTGCCTAATATGATGCGACAAAAACTCGACAATCAATCAATAATCTTATCTAGGATTCATATGTTTAGAGACGAAACGGAAGTGGATTTCCACCCTCCATCTATTCTTGCTCCATGACTCCAACCTGCATCTATATACGTAATCAGATAGGTGATGCCGTGCGGCCCGATACTACGCAATGCGAAAACTCAACAATCAATCAAGAATCTTACTTAGGATTCATATTTGAGTGAAAAAATTGAAGACCAAGAAGGAGATTTGCAATAATTCATTTAATACAATACAGGTAAAATTTTATTTTACCCTGAAGTGATAGAGTGTGTTGCGCTGCTGACTCCAACCTACGTCTACATACTGTAATCAGATAGGTGACATCATGCTGCACAATAGAATGCGATGAAAAAACTTTCGACAATCAATCAAGAATCTTACTTAGATTCATATTTGAATGAAAAAATATATTTATTTTTCATTATTATTAATTAAGAATGTTTTAGTCATTTGCTAGTGATCGATAAATATTTATTATATTTAACTCATCAATGATTTAATTAAAGTAGATTAAAAAGTACTAAAATCTGCACTGAAAAATAATTGCAGTCTATCAAAAAAGGTTCATAGTAAGCAAATCAAAACTTCGAAATCGCATGCTTAACATCTAGAAATCACATTGTACATGTCATTCTAATGGTGTATGACATCATCATTAGGATGATCCACTCATTTAAAATACAACCAAGATTTGAATATGATAACTCAATTCGACAAAATACAATGTAAGGGAAAACGAAACTTCAAATGGTCTCTTGGGAGCTATGTGACAGACGTATTATTCTAATGGAATTTTTACTATGATAATTTAATATGAAATTTTTTTAGAAAAGAAAACAGTTATTCAATAACAACAACAAATACACACGTCATCCTAACGGTGTATGACATCATCGTTAGTGTGATCCACTCATTTTAAAATACAATCAAAGATTTGAATATGAATCATAGATTTTAACACTCGACTCAACTATAGGGAAAACGAAACTTCGAACGGTGTCTTGGGAGCCGCGTGACATAGACGTATTCTAGTGGAATTTTTATTGTGATAATATGAACTTTTTTTTAGAAAAGAAAACAGTTATTCAATAACATGATTAACGTCTAGAAATCATGTTGCACATGTCATCCTAATGGTATATGACATCATCGTTAGGGTGATCCACTCATTTTTAAATACGATCAAAGATTTGAATATGAACTGAACTCAACTATAGTGAAAATGAAACTTCACTATAGTCGTATGACGTAGATGTATTCTAATGGAATTTTTATTGTGATAATATGAACTTTTTTTAAAAAAGAAAAAATCAAAACTTCGAAATTGCATACTTAATGTCTAGAAATCACTTTGCATATGTCATCCTAATGGTGTATGACATCATCATTAGGATGATCCAGTCATTTTAAAAAATGATCAAAGATTATACAAACTCAGCTTAACTTTAGGGAAAAAGAAACTTTGAATGGTCTCTTAGAAGTCGTGTGACATAGATGTATTCTAATGGAATTTATGCTGTGATAATATGAAATTTTTTTAGAAAAGAAAACAGTTATTCAATAACAACAATAAAAAGAAAATATTTTTATGTAAATTATAAAAATTTATTACTATTCGTTAACTTGTTATTTTCTGAAGCTATTAATACATCATCCTAACTATAATGTCATTCTCTGACATCAATCTCACTTCAGAGTAAAATTTTACTTTACCTGTTGTGATTGAGCGCGTCGCACTGCTGAATCCAACTTGCATTTATATAAGTGCATCAGATAGGCAATGTCGCACTGTCTGATGTGCCATGACGCAGAAATTCTCGACAATAATCCAAGAATCTTATGTAGGCATGCTCCGTTGAATCACTTTAGCTGGATTATTGTCGAGAATTTCTGCGTCGCAGCACATCAGGTAGTGCAGTGTCGCCTATCTGATGCACATATACAAACACTGGTTGGAGTCAGCGGCACGACGCGCTTGATCGCTTTGGGTAAAGTAAAATTTTACTTTTTAAATTGATATATTGGTGTCTATATTACAATAATTTATTTTATATGTATATATTTAAAGTTTCAATAAAATATTTATTTTGGCAAATGGCATTAATATATCAGTAACTAAAAATCAAAGATCATATAATTTATCGTTTTCAAATTTTTATTGAATTTTAAGTGCTAAAGTCTGGGGGTAGGCTTATACACAGGTTATGCATTTTTACCGATTTTCAAACTCCGAAGTCAGGGAGTCGGCTTATACACGGATCAGCTTATATTCGAGTATATACGGTATATTAATATCTAATGATCTAATTATAAATCTTTATTAATGTAAATTTAAATTATACACATTATCAAATTTTTTAGTTATTAATTATTATAATGTAAACATTTGACTTGTATCATAGGAACTAATATTATTCTATTTTAATTTTTATTTTTGAATTTATATCCTTCTATTCTTTTTGTAATCTGAAGATGGCAGATAGCCGAAAGTGTTTGTTACTCCTAAATAAACTAATCTTAACTGCTAAAAGTGCTTGTATTTTTGGTAATATTACTAAAAAAGAATTTTTCGGTTTTATAAAAGGTTTCTAATTGCTCCATGTTTGAAAAATTTCTGTTTATTATAGATTTATATTTAATTATGTATATGTCATGTAACATTGATGATGGTTGTTTAGATTGAAAAGATTTCATCCATTAAAGTTTATTTATTGTTGTGTAACAAGTACTAAATATATATTTATTTTGATTTTTATTATTAAAGCAATCTGTATCCCTTAATGTCTAGATATTTGTATTTACATAAACATATATCTGTACTTACAGAATGTACAAAAGCAAATACAGGTGCTTCCCTACTTATGGTCATTTGACTTATATTCCAATCTTATGATTGCACTTACAATATTCTGAATTTGGCTATTTTCATAGTATATTGGTTAGAAATACTTTTAGTTTTATTAAAAATCTACAGTTAGCCAATGATTGCATAATAAAGTAATTGCTGACCATCTTAGAGGATTCAAATTTAAATCTAGACAATTTTACCACTTTGGAGGATCCAATTTTTCATTTTCTACTATTACTAATAAAATTGCTATCATTGTTGATCATTTTCAAATTATCATTTTTTCAAATTACAGTGAGGTTATGAAAGCATAACCCCCATCATGAGTAGAGAAATACCTATACAGTAAATCCCCTATTTATGCAGAAAATTCTTTCTGAGAAATTTGATGTAAGTCCAAGAATGTTTAAATTTGATATATGAACCATTGCAAATGAAATGATTTAAGTCCATTTATTTTTAAATCAAGATATTTAAGGGTTCGTGTTTGTATTGATTTAGAAATATTGGTAACTGATATGTTGGTATAATGTTTTTCTGATTTTCAATATGCCTAAATTTATCATGTAATCAATTTTATAAATATTATTCGAAAAACATGATACTTTTGTTAGACACAAATGGACTCTAAACCACTTTCAAAAGTAATTAAATGAGTTTTTTATTTTTGAAAAAGCAGATACTAAGGGGGAAATCCACTTTATGTTATTACCATACTATCATTTTTAATTGCATGTTGTGTGTAAAATTTCATTAGATAAACTCAATATTGTTGTTTTGTGATTCTTTTAATTATTATTTTTGCAATAAAATTTTAAAATGATTTTTACAAAAAATTAAATGACAGAAATTGTAAAAAATGATAATACTAACAAAAAATTATTATTTTTTGTTTTATAGAGGTAAATATTCATTCATTTTATAAGAGATCAAATTCAAATTATTGTTAGTAGTCTGTAATTTATTCTTCTCATCTTGAATATGTATAAGAGTTTTGAAATAATCATGTTCTTGTATTTATATATCGAAATTGGTCTTATATTTTTATACAATGGTGTTAGCTCAATATTATTAAGTTTCTTGGTCTTCACTGACACACTTAATTTATGAACACTTTCTATAAAGGGAAATCACTAAATTTAAATTTTTTTTGTTTTTATATATTCACAGTTAATTTTTATAGAAAAATTAATTTTTAATTCTATTTTTAAAGAAATAATGTAGTCATAAAGTAAATCCAGCACCTACCAATGTTTTACTACATAATATATTACATATCAATAAAAATTTTCAAAAATGAACTTACTCACTTTCAAAAAAAAATTTTTGCAATTTCATACATGAGCTAATTATCTATGAATAAAATCATGGTGATTTTGAAGATCTTGACTGCAAATTGTTTAAAAGTAAAAATATCACATAGAATTGTAACTAATGTCATTATTAACTCAATTTAAAAAAAAAAAATGGACTTAAACCATTTTCATTTGCAATAGTTCATGTAAATATATCTCACTTAACATATTTTGCTATAATATACAATCAATTTTAATACCTATCCCCATTGTAATGCACTGATGTCCCATTATAATATATTGACATCAACCATTTTGAAACTGATACAAAAAAAGAGTGATCTGAAATGATCGGTATTGTACAGTACTATATATAGCATATACACTTGAATATAAGCCGATCCGTGTATAAGCCGACCCCCCCCGACTTCAGAGTTTGAAAATTGGTAAAAATGAAAAACCCATATATAAGCCTGCCCCCGACTTTAGCACTTAAAATTCGATAAAAAATTGAAAGCAATAAATTATGTGATCTTTCATTTTTAGTTACTGATATATTAATACCATTTGCCAAAATAAATATTTTATTGAAAGTTTAAATATATACATATAAAACAAATTTTATAATACAAACACCAATATATAATTTAAAAGGTAAAATCTTACTTTACCCGAAGTGATCAAGTGCATCACACCGCCAACTCCAACCTGCATTTGTATAAGGGCATCAGATAGGCGATGCTGCACTGCCTGATGTGCTGTGATGCAGAAATTCTCGACAATAATCTAACTAAACTGCTAAAAGTGATCCAGTGCAGCACACCTACATAAAATTCTTGGATTATTGTCGAGAATTTCTGCGTCGTGGTGCATCAGGTAGCACAGCATCGCCAATCTGATGCACTTATATAAATTTATGAAGGTTGCAATCGGCAGCACGACGCACTCGATTGCAATGGGTAAAATAAAATTTTCCTTTACTCCTCCGAAGTGAGATTGATGTCGGTGTATGACATTATCATTAGGATGATGTAGCTTCAGAAAATATCGAGTTAATGAATAGTAATCAATTTTTATAATTTACATAAAAATATTTTCTTTTTATTATTGTTATTGAATAACTGTTTTCTTTTCTAAAAAAAATTCATATTAAAGTATCACAATAAAAATTCTATTATAATATGCCTACATCACATGGCTCCCAAGAGACCGTTCAAAGTTTTGTTTTCCCTTATATTGCATTTTGTCTAGTTGAGTTGATTTGAATTATTGTATTCAAATCTTTGATTGTATTTTAAAATGAGTGTATGACATCATCCTAACAATGATGTCATACACTGTGGAGCCTTCAGGACGGGTCAGGCACAGGCTTGAGCCTTAAATGCCTTAGTCAGGATTTCTGACACCAGTTGAGTTTGAATGTGTCCCAAAAACAGTTTGATTCTGGCTGAAAAACACGGTTGAAAAACCAGTAAACACAAAAAGTCACACAACTCAAATTAACATTAACAATAAACATTTAATGAGAGTGGCATGAGTAAGGATGGGATAGAAGAGCCAGTAAACACAAAAAGTCACACAACTCAAATTAACATTAACAATAAACATTTAATGAGAGAGATTCCTGTACGTTATCATACATGTTAACAGTTCAACACATCAGTGGGAAGGATAAATACCTTGTCATTGAATTCTTGACATTGATAAGACGATGTTTTATCGGTATTGGACGCATTTGTCTATGGTGAGAAATAACGTCGATGTTGAAATTTCTGAAGATTCTAAAAGCTGTTCGATGAAAACCCGCGATGATACAGGTGGACAAACTCGGCGGTGAAGGACAAATGAACTTGGAAGACGGCCTCATCGGACGAGACAAACAGGAAGACGGAGATGACAATCGTGGATAATTAGGTAGAAGAACAGGGAAAGCCTAGGAAAGACCCTGACCCTTTGTTCAGTGGGTCCTTATATCGCTGACCATCTCCTCCTCCCCATCGGTCCAAAGGCAGGCAGTCTGGGATTCAAGGTGACCGTTCTTGGCCTGGGTTTCTCTCTTGGACCTTATCTAGACCTGATAATTCGGGTCATAAATCCATAATTGTCACCCGAATAAAGATTATTTTCGATGGTGGTTTCTGGTGCAGTCCCCTTATCTTTATATTTTATGATAACTATGATTGTTCTTGTTTTTAATTATTGTCTTTTGTACGTAATGTTTTTCACTAGTAACATAAGTGATATTAATTATGATGTTTTCATCTTTCGTCGAATCACGTGACCCTCACAATTTCCTTCGTCCGATCAAAAAAACTGACAAATAGCAAATGACATCACACAATTCCATGTATGCACATGCACCAACCCGTGAAACTCAAATGTCGAATTGTGAGACCGTTGAATTGCGGAACGTCAAATTGCGAGGTACCATTGTATTACATATATCATATAATTGAATTGATGCTGTAACTGAAAAATATATCAAATCTTAACTATAGTATTAATTTTGCATTTGTAATTTCCAGTATAAAATCATAAATGCAGAGAATAATAATTCATTCATCAAGAGTTAAAAATCAAATGCTGTTATTAAAGTGTTTATTATTAAACTATAATAAGGTTTGCTAATGATAATGATAATACATTTCAATTTAAGCCTGCATGTCAGTTCTAAATATATTATCTAACATATTAAAGTAATGGAAATCAAATTTTAGAGATATATGCATTTCTATATTTTAATTAATTTAAAAATATTTGAAAAAATTTATTATATATTTTCAGATATAATCAATTATTGGCAGTATTAAATAAATCTCTTAACAATCTGCTAAAAGCATTTAAAGGAATTATCTTGATGAATGAAGATTTAGAAGATATAGCTAATAATATTTACAATAATTGTGTGCCAAGATATTGGTTATCTAAGGTTAGATTACTAAAATATCTTTGTTTTTTTTTCTTTAACATATTTTATTGATGTTTAAATGAAATCTTACATATTGTGAAAAAAAATTTTTAAAAAGTTTAAATTGATTTCATTTATTATATTCTAAATATAAGGCAAGATTTTTCAAGAGAATAATTGTATATACTTGTATGTAAGGTGATCTGTGTTGAGAATAATTATAATTTTCTTTTGTTGTTATGGCGCTTAAGTTCGCCAGTTTTTGTTTATATGTAACCTAATTCGATGTAACCTAATCCTATATACTTTTCTTTTTGTCCTGTATTCCAGAAGAGAAAGATGTTAGAAACAGGTATTAAAATTAAATGCTTATTAAAATATTAACGTATAATTTTTTTTTGATGCAACCACAAAATAATCTTAACATGGTAGCAGAGCGTGGTTGATCAAATTAACATATATATTGTGATCGCACGTATATACGATATATAATCGTATATACGTGCGATCCACGATACGATTATAATAAAAAAAAGGAGAGGAAAATGGCGGCTGCGGGCGCTATGGTATCATTGTTACCTTGTCTGATGCACATGTCATCCTAACGGCACGCTTGGGAGTTGTGTGATGTAGACGTATTCTAAAGGAATTTTTACTGTGGTAATATGAACATTTTTTTAGAAAAGTTATTCAATAACAGCAATAAAAAGAAAATATTTTTATATAAATTATAAAAATTTATTACTATTTGCTAACTTGATATTTTCTGAAGCTACGTCATTCTAACGATAATGTCATACACTGACATCAATCTTGTTTTTGAGTAAAATTTTACTTTACTTGTTGCGATCTAGTGCATCACGCCGCCGAATCCAACCTGCATTTATATAAGTCAGTGTCTGCCAAACTTTTTTACTTCATGGCACACTGAAGCAGGGGAATTTGTTTCGCGGCATGCCAAATTCCAAAAAAATTTATTTTATTAATATGAATCAAAATATTATTATTATTAAAGGAAATAGCATGCCAAATAAAATTCCAAAAAAATTTATTTTATTAATATGAATCAAAATATTATTATTATTAAAGGAAACAATAATAAAATAATATTGTTTTATCTAAATTACATAAGTAGGTAATATAAATAATAATTTTATTAATGAGAAGGATATAATTATTTCTCAAAATCAATAGTATCAAGACGTGGCTCTAAATTAGATAAACAAATACATAATTCCTAATTTACCATCAGTAATCGTTCCCGTTGTTTTTTTAATTTCCATAAAAGCTGAGAAACCTAATTCGCAAAGATATGATGATCCAAATGGCAATAAGGATTTACTGGCTGTAGTAGCTAATCAAGGATATTGATTCCAGAGTGAAATCCAAAATGCTGATAATTCTAAAACAGAATGTAAAGCTTTGTACACATGGTCATTTCTCAAGTCTGTTAAATTTTCTTTTTCTGTTAATATCACGTTTATATCCTGCTAATTTGCGATTTTTATTATCAGGTAGATTCGTAGATGGACTGAATTTTATGACTGAGAAACAACTTTAGGACTGTATTAAATATTTTTAAATCTTTCGTGGCACACCTGGAATCTCTTGTGGCACACAGTTTGACAAACACTGATATAAGTACATCAGATAGGCAACGCCATGCTGCCTGATGTGTCGCAACGCAGAAATTCTCGACAATAATCCAAGAATCTTATGTAGGTGCGCTGCGTTGGATCACTTTAGCTGGATTATTGTCAAGAATTTCTGCAGCACAGCGTCGCCTATCTGATGCACAATACAAATGCATATTGGAGTCAGCGGTGCGACGCACTCGATCACTTTATGTAAAGTAAAATTTTATCTTTTAAATTGATATATTGGTGTCTATATTGTAATAATTTATTTTTTATATGTATATATTTAAGGTTTCAATAAAATATTTATTTTGGCAAATTGCATTAATAAATCGGTAACTAAAAATCAAAGATCATGTAATTTATTGTTTTCGAATTTTTATAGAATTTTAAGTGCTAAAGTCTGAGGGTAGGCTTATACATGGGTTTCACATTTTTACCAATTTTCAAACTCTGAAGTAGGGGGTCGGCTTATACACTGATCGGCTTATATTTGAGTATATACGGTATGTGAATTTATTGAAATATTGTCATTTTTATTAATATTTCATATTTATTAACTTGGTCTTATTTTATTTACAAATTTTTAACAATACTTTTAATAAATTTTTTTATTTACATCAAAAATCCTAACATATACAAAAATGATCTCATCTTGTACAAAAACAGCAATAATATATTTTATGTTCCTCTAATTGGACCACAGATGGTTTATTGTAGCATCCAATATTTCACACTGATATACAAAATACGAGGGGGATTCAAATGAAAACCTTAAAAGTGCCATAGAATTGCGAAAAGTTGTACAATTTATTTGAAAGGTGGCAGTAGTGGTTCTTAAGGTTCACAAAGTGATCGGCAAGTGGCAGAGTGATGCTGCAACGCCAGAGAAGGCAGCAGCATCCACAACAAGATGGCTGCTCAGCTATCCACATGCACTGTGCTAGAACAGCAATCTGTAATGCATTTCTTGAGTAGTGAAGGTGTGAAACCAATAGAAATTCATCACAGAATGACAGCGCAGTACGGTGATTCGTGTGTGTCACTGCAGCAAGTGTACGAGTTGTGTAGAAAGTTCAAAAGCGGTGTAACTTCTGTGGAGGATGCCCCATGACCGGGACAGGCTCACCGCGTAGTGATGGACAAGAACATTGTGTTAGTGGAAAAGCTTGTGAAGGACAACAGGCGAATAACTGTACAGGAAATAGCCTCAATGTCAGAGATTAGTGTTGGTTCACGACTGACTACAGACACGACCAAAACATTTCTTTCAACGTGGTATCTATGCACTTCCAAAGCATTGGAAAACTTGTATTGAACATCAGGGAGACTATGTAGAAAAATGATATGCATAAGTTGTTTCTAATTATTACAGTAAAAAAATTATTGCACTTTTAAGGTTTTCATTTGAATCCCCCTCTTAGATTTGACTGCAATTTTCTGGGAAACAAGTGGCTACTGTAAAGCAATAAAAGTGTCATGCCTCTTAAAAGGACTGAAGGTATTTATGTTTTGATTTTTGTGATTTTCTCCTACATTTTGGTGAAATTGAAACAAAAATTGAATGATTAACATGTATTCTAGTTTATTTTAACAGAATTAACCAATATTTTCCTATTAACTACAATATTTTTAATTAACCAAACAAACTAGCCAAACTTCCCCTGGCGGATAAAGTTTAAATTATATTTTTACAGCAGTTATTTTTTGAATCAAAGCTATGGTGCCACCATCTATTGAGTTAATAATAATATAATAATAATTAATTTAAACTATATCTGCCAGGGGAAGTTTGGCTACTTTGTTTGGTTAATTCATAAAATGGTTTATCCCCTGTTAGTTTGTTGTTAATATATGATTAATATTTTTAATTTCCAGAATTTCATAACTCATTTAATGAAAAATTTGATTTTTTATAAAAATTTCAATAATATCATTTATTGAATCCCATAATCAGAGTAACTTTGATAGATTACACTATAAAGTTGATAAGATGGGATAAAAAAAATCCAAATTCTATAAGCTGTTCAAATATAAACAATGCTTGTTTACATGTAATTTAAAAAATATTTCAGCAATTGAAAAAATTTAGGAATATCTGTTAAAAAGATGTATTTTCAACAAATACACACAAAAAACAAATTTTCAAAAGCTGGTTTAATAAAATCAAGATTGAATTTTTTGAATTCATTTTTGAATTGTTTTTTTTATCATTTTATGTTCCACTTTGATGTCTATTCATGTCAAAGACACTGAATGGGTTAAAACCGAACTGATTTAGTATCACTGTTTATTGTATCCTTATTTTACTCTATTGATAATCTGTAATTGGGCCTACTGTGATATAGCTGTTTAGTGATGATATAATTACATAAAAAATTAATCATGAACATAACATCTGTGAATTCTAAGCTATCTTTTATTAGAAAATAACTTTCTTTTAAAGCATGATATATAACTTCTATGTAATATTTTACAATTAAATTATGATTTTGTTTCATTTCATTCCATTATTGAACAATACAGTAATGTTTATACTAATTCTTTTGATTTATTAAACAGTAACAAAAGATAAATACAACAGAAATTATAACAGACGTTCAAGGTCAATAGCAGATGCCGTTCACCATCTTGGTAGAAGAACATGTGCACATACACATTAAAGTTGCCAACCCAAAAAATCTATTAAAAATTATTGCTGCCAACCTAACAGTTTGGATTAGAAAAATTGCCAAATATTATCCCTTCAAGTATCAGAAAGAACTAGGGTATATAACTCCAACTCTTAATGCTAGGTGTATGGGACTTTTGGCTTTAGTTAACATTGTTTCAGTTAACAGTTGAAATTTTCAGGAATCTAATTCTGACATTAAATGAGGTTATATTGTATTTGGTAGCAGTGAAAATAAAAAATTCTTAAAGCTAAGTTCCAAATTACTTCATTAAAATTCCTATATTTTAAATTGAGAATTCTTTTTTAAATGTAATTTAGAGTTTACTGTAATAAAATTTGTACATATTATTTTGCATGAATTACTGCAATATAATGTAAAATCATATCATTCAATTTAAATTTTTCCAATTGATTGATTTCAAACTTTTACAATCTTCTGTACTAAACAAATGAGTTTCTATTGTGAATATAGAATATTGAAATTCTAATATGTTATATATATAATAAAAAACAAATAATGGAAAATATATAAATGGATAAGATATTAGAAAAAATTTCATAATTCTTTAGGCTAACAATTCATTTAATGTATTAAATAGTTATCAATATGCTATTAGATGATGGTATAAAATAATTTCTTGCATATGAAATAAATTTTTGTTCTACATAATGCAAAATTATTTTATACCAGGGTCAGAAGCCTTTTTGTTATTAAGGGTGCATAGTTTAATTTTTAAAAAAAGAAATCAAAAATTTAATTTTCTAATCACAATGTTGTAATAAATAAACAAAATATTATGTCTTGAAATATCTGTATTTATACAAAATAAAGATTATACATGCATGTAATAACTAAAGAATCAAAATTAAAAGTATGGACATAAAATAACACAAAATCAAATAAAATAAAATTACAAGTAATTGTTATTATATGCATAAATTTAATGAAAAATTTATGCATACGCATGCATAATGAAGTGTGGATGCATAATTTTTGCATACGCATATATATGAACAATATATGAAATGCGAATGAATTTCATATGCGTTCTAGTGTGGGCAGATCTGAAAAGCACCATGGGTGCTATGTTGCCAACCCGTCTTATACAGTAATTATAATCACCATAATTTACTTTTCATTTATATTAATGAAATTTTGATTTTTAATCATATTTATAAAAAGAAAAATACATACTAAAGTTGCAACATCTCTATCTACATATTGTATTTTCCGTTTGATAGCATCAATAACAGTCCCATCAGCTGGTAAAGTATTAGTCAAACCCTGTGCAATTACAATATGTCCAGCAACAGTTGTAGCATTTTGTTGAGTACTGACAGTTTGAACTTGAGTCTAAAAAACAAAAAAGTAAAAAATTTATTTGAAAAATCCATATTACAAAAAATTTAATTAATAATTTATTTTTTCATACTGGAGCTTTAGATGAAACATATGATAAAGCCAGCATATCAATATGTTTTTTTCTTTGATGCTGCAAGAGTTTTGCTTTACTGGCATACTGTTTATGACACCAATCACAATGATGAGGATGAGTTGTAATACTTCCAACAGTCTGTGAAAATGTGGGATTTGGTATGCCAGGAATTTCAGGAATTCCACCCTAAATATCAAAATAATGAATGAAAATTGAAATATCAAGCATTAAAATTACTTCCTATTTAAAATTTAAGAAATTTAAAAATTTAAATGTGTAAATCTAACATAATGCAATTTAGACATTAAATAAGAAAAATGATGTAATAATAATAATAATAATAAGAAAAATGTTAATGTTTCATTCTGTAAAAAGCTAAATCACAAGAATTTGATGGTATACTGTTATGAGGTAAGAGATAATGCTTATCCTATTTGTTAATTCTCTTCTTATGGTTGGAGTTAAAATATAATGCATCCATAAGAATACAATATAATAAAAAGTCTTTGGATAATGGAAAAGAAAATTTGGTTGCATCATGGTTTAAAAATAAAATTAGAAACAACTGAAACTGTAATTCTTGCAGCAGCAATTTTACATTTTATGATTGCTCTAAAATATAATGATTTATTACAGTTGGATCTAATTATTAGTGAATACATAAATTTTATTTTCTAAGTAGTTATTTAAGCTTTCTATATATGTCCAAATTTTCTTACAATTAGCATTAGTAAAGAATCAATACATTGCATTAATATACAGGGTGGCCATAAAATAAGAGGATTCAGAGCTCTCTAGTGCATCATGTATTGGACAAAATGTAACAAAATTTAGTGGACATACACAGTGGAAGATGCGGTTTCAATTTCAAAAGAAAAATTTAGTATCAAAAGTCGCAAACAGGGGGATTGTGGATCTGCAAAGTATAGAATGTGTGATTAAGGAATGTGTAACCGCCAAATGAGACAGGACATATCAAGTTTCTAAACAATACATGGCAACGTTTATTATTAATTACATATGAGGCTCAACATGATCACCATTCAGATGTTCCAAGAACTGCATGCGGCGCATGATATCTTCCACAGCGGAGCGCAACATATTGGCGTGGAAGATATCATGCACCGCATGCAGTTCTTGAAACATCTGAATGGTAATCATGTTGAGCCTCATATGTAATTAATAATAAACGTTGCCATGTATTGTTTAGAAACTTGATGTATCCTGTCTCATTTAATGATTACACATTCCTTAATCACACATTCTACACTTTTGAGTGCAACAACCCCCCTGTTGGCAACTTTTGGTACTAAATTTTTTCTTTTGAAATCGAAACTGCATCTTCCACTGTGTATGTCCACCAAATATTGTTATATTTTGTCCAATACATGACACACTAGAGAGCTCTGAACACCTCAGGTTATTTTATGGTCACCCTGTACATACATTATATTGTATATTATTAAAAAGTTTAGCTTAGTTAATAATCTGTTTCAAGAACTATTTTACTGAAATAAGAATAATCATTGTCTACTGGTATAGTCAAAACTATTGTCTTTATATTATGTTTCTCTTAAAACATTTTAAATATGCTAAATTCAATTTTCATTTAACTATTTTTAGAACTTGCTATATTAATTCAAAACATGACAAAGTAATATAAAAAGGAACTGCATTTTACCAAAAATTGTTAAAATAGAAAGAAATAATTAATTAATTAATAAAAATTAATCATTATGAGAAATGAGAAACTTTGAACAAAGAACATTAGTTCCATGTTCAAAAGTGTGGGAAACTTCCTTCTTGAGAGAGAAATAAATATGACTTCCTTGCTGGAGAGATTAGTCAGAGGAGTGGAAGAGAGAAAAAAGGTTTTAATTAACATAGGAGTATGAAAGAAAAAAAATATGTAGAAGTTACATTGGTAATGCAACTTTTCCCATCGGGGAGAGCCGACAGTGATAGCGTATGATGAAGATGGCCAATGGAGACGACTGATGATGATGGTGGACAATGATGATGATGGCCAATGAATATAGAACTGTGTTTATGAACTGATTATGGAATTATATGAACTATAATTCCATAATGTTCACTATAATTCCACATGTTCACTTAACATAATTATATGATTATGTTAAGTGAATATGTGGACAAATGAAGTTGTGAAATAATTAGAAAATGGATTAGTGTTTAATGTCGGCCAAAACTCTCATGGGAAGGTAACAGCAGAACTCTCTCTCTCTCAAAGATTGTAATAACTTTAAACTGTTATTGTAATATTAGTTGCTAGACGCCATTATATATATAGCTTGATACAGTCATGTATTATTATTTTATTGTTAACTACTTTATTATATAATCTTTTATGTTAAAATAAATATGCTTTCTTATAGTTATAATTTAGTAATTGAGTCAATCTCTAATCCTGGACAATGTCACTTATCTACGTGCTACATTGATATTGCAACCATAAATTCTGAAGTGTGATATTTCTAACATATTCTGTATTGGAGAGAGAGACAAAATTTTCCTGGTGTCAGGACCTGATGTTTGCATAGAAATCATGCAACGTATGTTAGAGATCAATTTTGAATGCCACTGGATCCTCACATTTAGTCACACTGCCACAATGATTTTTTATGACTTGTTCTTTCAGTTTAATGGCAAATTCTACAAACATATTCATGATATGTCTGTAGATGGCCCTATAGTGGGTAAATTAGTGAAAATAGTCTAGGTTTTTTGAAACGATGTTCTTCATACTTTTAAGCTCTATTTCAAGATATTCATAGAATATGTTGACAATATATATTTGTCTCATGGAAAGAGAAAAGTAATAAAACATTACAAATAAAAGAAGTTTTTTTCAACCCGAGCAGCAGGCTTAAACTCAACTTGGATCAAGAAAGTACAGAGTCAGTGTATTATTTAGATATACTACTTAGACTTGTACAGCATAATATTGTAATAAGTATATATAGAAACCTCTCATATATCTATGCTAATTCCTGCATGGTCAAATGACCACTGTAGTACAAACCAGCAGTTTTCTGCTCATACTTTAAAAGGTTCATAACACACTAATCAACAGATTTGAATAAAATATGAGAAATTTGAGGAGATTATCAATGATGTTAAAAGTGCATGGATATAGTATTTGCATTTATGAAGAGAATTTACAACGAACTTATGACAACTGATAACTTTATTGATAAATTTACAATTCATATAATAAAAATATCATTGAAAATAATTCAATAAATTTATTACTTTAAACTAATATTATGCAAAATGAGCATTTGAGTAAAAGTAAATCAATCAGTTATTAGATTTTTAAAAATAATTATTTTTATTATATTATAAGTAGGGGGTGATGATTTTTTGTAATAGCAACAAAATGACATGTACTTCCATATTTTCAGTTTTCATCATTGATAAATTAATTTTTTATTTATTACAAATCTGAAACAAAATGTGAAATGTATTCGAAATACAAAATCTACACATTACTGTGATTTAAATGTGAAATAGTAGCAAAGAGACAACTAAGCACTATGCAGAAATAAACCTTTACTTCAGAAAGAAATGCTTTCGACCATTCTCAACTGGTCTTCGTCAGCTCATCACAAAGACCAGTTGAGAATGGTCGAAAGCATTTCTTTCTGAAATAAAGGTTTATTTCTGCATAGTGCTTAGTTGTCTCTTTGCTATTATTAGTTGCAGAATGTCTACGACTTTAGTGAAATAGTATTTTTTTTAATGCAATTTTAAAAATTTTTTATAAATCTCATTTTCTTAGTATTTTTACACCTCTGAATTTCAATATCCAATTGCTTTCATTGTCCATCCCAAATAGATTGCAACATTTTCTTTCTTCTAGAAATTTCCATTCCCAGTTTTTTATATTTCACCTGGCAGTGGTGAAATATAAAAAAATCATTTTCATGGTGGTGATCAGTAATCAATTTTGTTAATTCTTCTAGAAGTTCAGATGTATGGTAAAATTCAATTTAATAAGTGTCATGTGTCTGAAAAAAATTCATTGTTATAACTTTTATTCATTATACTTGAGAAACTAATAACATTCAGATATATAAGTAGGCCTCGATTAGTGCGAGTTCGAATAATGCGATATTTGATTAATAATGCGATTTATAAAAATAATACCGTTTTTCAGTTAGTGCAAGCAAATATTCGATTAATGTGAATTGTAAGTATAGACCAGTCTTACTAACAAATGTCCATCCCCTTTTATGATGTCAATTTAACAAATTAATGTTAATTTTCGGTTAGTAAAACTGGACGAAGAGCAGTCCAAGAACAACAAAATTAATGTTAATTTTCAGTTAGTAAAACCGGATGAGGAGCAGTCCAAGAACAGTCACTTGGCTTTGATTAGTAAAACCGGATGAGGAGCAGTCCAAGAACAGTCACTTGGCTTTGGGACAAGGAGCAGTCCAAGAACAGTCACTTGGCTTTGAAGGGGTGAAGATGAGGAGCAGTCCAAGAACGGGTCACACGATTTTGAAGGGATGAAACATCAGAAAGATGGGCTTTTTGCCGCTTGGCTTTGAAGGGGTGAAACATCAGAAAGATGGGCTTTTTGCCGTTCAAATTTTCGGTTAGTAAAACCGAACGAGGAGCAGTCCAAGAACGGTCACGGCTTTGAAGGGATGAAACATCAGAAAGATGGGCTTTTTGCTGTTAAAGATTTTGAAGGGGTGAAACATCAGAAAGATGGGCTTTTTCTGTTAACTGTGCTTTGAAGGGGTGAAACATCAGAAAGATGGGCTTTTTGCCATTAAATGTTTAACATTACTGTACTTTTGAAGGGGTGAAACATCAGAAAGATGGGCTTTTTGCCATTAACTGTTTTGAAGGGGTGAAACATCAGAAAGATGGACTTTTTCCGTTAACTGTTTGATTAGTAAAACCGGATGAGGAGCAGTCCAAGAACAGTCACTTGGCTTTGAGGTGAAACACCAAGATTATTGGATTTTGCTGATAGCGATTTAACATTATTATTATTCAGCTTTATCATTTTTGTCATTAGCTATTTAACATTACTATTATTCAGCTTTGTTATCGTGCCGTTAGCTATTTAACATTACAGTACTATTATTCAGCTTTGTTATCGTATATATACAGTATAGTACAGAAGCCAGAAAGATGGGCTTTTTGCCATTAGCTATTTAACATTACTATTATTTAACTTTGTGTAGATTTTTGATTGATTAAAAATTGATTTTTATTTTGATATCATCGTATACATACAGTATAGTACAGAATTTTCTCTTTTAAAAAGTACATCATATACATACAGTATAGTACAGAATTTTCTTTTAAAAAGTATCAAAATGGATAAAAGGAAGAACACTTTTGAGGATGGTATGAGATGCGATTCCTGGTAAGTTATTAATTTAGATCAGCGTTTCTAACAGAAACAAAAAAAAGAAGAGGTTAATGATTACGCTAGAGCAAAAAATAGATATGATTGAGCGACATAAAAGCAGCGCTCAACTTCTGCTTTCGATTTACTCTTTTGGTAGGTATCGAAATGGATAAAAGGAAGAACACTTCTGACGATAAAACAGGAATAGAAAAAAAGATGTTAGTGATTACGCTACAGCAAAAAATGGATGTGATTGAGAAAAAAAAGAGGTCAGTGATTACGTTACAGCAAAAAATGGATGTGACGAAATGGATGAAAGAAAGAACACTTTTGATGATAAAACAGGAAACGAAGAAGAGGTTAGTGATTACGCTAGAACAAAAAACGGATGTGATTGAGCGACATAAAAGCGGCACTCAACTTCCGCTATAAGAGGTTAGTGATTACACTACAGCAAAAAATGGATGTGATTGATCGACATAGGAAGTGATTACGCTACAGCAAAAAATGGATGTGATTGAGCGACATAAAGAGTTTATGATTACACTAGAGTAAAAATTGGATGTAATTGAGCAACATAAAAGTGGAACTCAACTTCTGCTTTCGATAATGCTCTTTTGGTTTCGATTTGGCGATTGGTTTGATGATGGTATGAGACGCAATTCCTAGTAAGTTATTAATTTAGATCAAGGCTGTCCAAAAGGCAGCCTGCAAGCTATTTTGTGTAGCCCGCAAGGCTTTAACGATTTGTGATATAATATTACTTTTTAATGTTTTTTTCCACTTTTATTTAACTTTTTTGTTAAAGAAATTAATAAAAAGAATTCTAAAATTGAATTATATTAACTCAATTAATTACGTTCTTAATTATTAGTAATTATTTAATGATCAACAATCTATCGATGACTTTTTTAATTATTAGTAATTGTTTGATGATCAACAAACTATCAATGACATCACACTTTTATAAGATTTAATCAGGTGAATTTTAGTTTTAGCTATTTCATTAAAAAAGTTTGAACCGTGACTGTATTTTAAAGTTATTTTTTGGTTTCTAAAATATGCCATTTCAGTGATGTGTAGCCGTTATTGTGAGATTCTGTTTTAATTTTATTTTACTGTTTAATTTATTTTTATTTTACAGGTTTGAACCGTGACTGTATTTTAAAGTTATTTTTTGGTTTCTAAAACATGCCATTTCAGTGATTGTGTAGCCGTTATTGTAAGATTCTGTTTTAATTTTATTTTACTGTTTAATTTAATTTTATTTTATGTTTTAATTTATTTTTATTTTATCGTGAGTTCATTGCATTTGTGAAATGAGTGAGAAAAAACGTAAAATAGAAAATGAAAATTGAATATATCAGGAGCAGTGAGAAAATGACTTTTTCATATTAAATCACAAGGGCAAATTGCTTTGTTTAGCGAATGTTTTCCTAACTTGTGATTTTAGTTGGAAAGTAATATCGATGTTTGATAGTACTTATTTCTGTGAAAGTGCATTTTCTAACATGAAGATAGTTAAGAATTGGAGATTCTTCTCTTTTACATAATCTGTGGCTAGCTACAACAGGAATAGATGTAAATATCCCAGCTCTTGTAAATGCTGCTGCCCGCCCTCATTTATCACATTGAATAGATAATAAAATATAAAAAAAGTATATGTAACTGTTTATATTTTATAACTTTTTGTTAACATGTAATATGTTTATTGGATGCAATCTAGTAAATATAATTTTATAATAAGGTTTGTTAATCTGGAAATAAAAATTTGTTTCCAAAAAACATTATATTTTTCCAATCCGTTTGTTGAGACAATAGCATATTAAATACCAAAGCCCCTCCATATCTCTAATAAACAGGTTATGGCCCTCGGGCTCATTATAATTGGACAGCACTGATTTAGATGATGAACAATGATGTAAAATATGAAAATAAAATATGTGTATGTAAGTTTTGCAATATGTGTATGCAATAATCCCTTATTCATATGATATTTATTTTTATTGTAGCATTAAACATGGAAATAATTGCATATTTCAATCCTAAATTATGTCACACAAGTCCTATTATGTTTAATTTTATAAAATCTCTACGAAATTTATTTATTACTTGCTAAATATTCTTTTTATGCATATTGATTCATTTGTATCCAGCAGGAAGGAGAGATGGAGTTAACAGTTAATCATGTGTCTCTTTAAGCCTGGTTCCACGCTAGGTTGTAGAAAATTTAAGATTGTAAGAACCAGATCATTTCCATAGTAACTAGACACGTGATGGGAAATCTTGTTAATGTTTCACCATGGTGCAATGCTCGTGAAAGGCTCCTCTGTTATTTGAAATGCACCAGCCATTCATTTCTGTAGGTGAAGTCTGTTATGTCTATTTCCTTTCCAAAAACTTTCTCATTGTTTTCTATATGGTACTATACATAAGTATACTATACTGTAAAGCATACAGTTTTTTAGAAATGTTAAGTTTGGATGTTAAATATAAATGTAGTGTATTTTAGTAGATTTAATAAATTCGGAATTCATTTTCATTTCTATACCACACATTTTCAATAAACCGCCAATCCCGATTAGCTGCCAAAATCGTCCAAAAAATGGATGGTGGCATCTTATTGGGGTTTGATTGCATGTTACATCATCATGAACACATGCTTCAGATAATTTGAAATTTGTTCTTTCCAGTTATCCTAAAATACCATAGTTAATGCTGTTTATAAAGAAGTATTGTCTTAATTAATAAAATAAAACTTTTTTAATAATGAAGTTTTGACTAATAATTAAGTTAAATTTTGAAATCATTAAATTATAATATTAAAATCATTCACTGATCACCAATGTGGAATTCAGGAAGCTCCCATCTCCCTTATCATTCTTTTGTTTTATGTTTGTCATATTTTTTTATAATATATATATTTTTTTATTTTTATAATAATATCTGAGTTTATTTTGTATTTTCAATTACATTTTATTGTACTTCCTTTCACAAAAAAAATGTTCTCTGTATTGTTTTATAGTCCAATACTTAAATGGATGCTAAGATGCACCCACACTAAGTACATTGTAAAACTTAAAAGCAAATGGGACTGTAAAATCCTTTCTGTTGGGAAGCTGTAATTAACAATACCTCCACCTGAATCAACACACCCATATATTATTTACGGAGAGAACTTCTTTTGTCAATGCTCTTAAGTCACAGCTTGCCGAAAAAAATAAAGGAATGACCACCCCAATCTGAGACCAGCTGGTAAACACCTGCAATTCTGTAAAAATCCCACCATCAAATATAAATACAATGATGTCCGACAGGAGTGGGGAGAATCAACGGACCAGTAGGGAAAGAAATGGACTGAGGAGTATAAATGGACTGGCAGGAAAAAAAACCAAGAAAAAAAACAACAGACACAGAAACAGCTCTCAGATTCAGGGAGAAAACAGCCACCAGCAAGGGAGCAAGGACAAAGGTCAACTTGACAAAAGAAGTCTCTCCAGGTAAGTCTTCCAAGGGCCACGCTATGCCACAACGTTTTGGCATCTGCCCCCTCCCTCCTTTTTCGTTTGATACACATTTAAATTTGAGGATCTCATTCTCTTTTACTATACTCTTTTTTCCTTCTTTAGTCAATAAACACTTGTTTTGTTAAGGAAAGGGTGTAGTGTCTGTTATTCTCTAAATATCTCTCTCAAAATATTTTTGGACTTCAGGCTGCCAAACCCACACTTCTACTCATTTAAAGTGCTGGAGCAACACACAAAAACTGCTCTTGGAGTAAAAACTGATGTGAAAATCCCAGGCAGTTCAGGACTTCACACCAAACATCTTTTATTGTTGGCATAGCTGTAATAGGTTTACTATTATATAATAAAGAAACGAATCTGGTAGTTAAAAATCTTCAATGATATATCTTAAATAGAATATTTAACATTAAATTTCAAATATTTTCTATATTTTCACACATTTTTATAATCAGTTAAGACAAAACTTACTTGATTTTTTTAAATAGAAACTGATTTGTTTGTTATATCCAAGAAATTTCATGTTATAAGCATAAAATTTTTAATTTTAATTTTAAATAAAGAAAGGATATGTAAACATACTTAGATTAGTATGTTTACATATCCTTTCCATATCCTTAAACTTGGAATTAGTATTTGCCTCTTATAACTGTGAGTTCATTGTTTCCATACTCACAAAAACAAAGCTCTAAACAGGATAAAAAATTTTATTAACAGAAACATTTTCGATCTTATCAGTAAGTCAATTTCAGCTGCACTGAACATACAGAAAAGAGGAGAAGAAACCTCCTACATAAATAAACTAAAAGATGATGTCATATAAACACTAATACATTAATACTACATACTCCACTGCTACAAAACAATAATAATAAAAAATACAAAAAATAATACTAATATTACAATATAAACTAAAAATCAGCAGTAATATTAATAAAAATAGAACAAAAAAATACATGGATGGGGAATGCATGATTGTGTCCATGACTTTTTGGCTTTGTCAAGTTACACAAAAATCCTGTAAATGTTAGGCCCATTGTGGCCCGCTATACGTGCCCTACTTTTCCAATGGAGCAAAAAATTGCAAACTGGTGCAAACAAAAAATGGAACCTTATGAATTTACCGTATCTTCACCAGTGCAATTTATAGATAAACTTTTGGAATCTTGTCCATTCCCGGAGGAACAGTTTATTATCTTGGATTACGACAGTTTATTTCCTTCAATTAATATTGATGCTGCAACTGTGTTTCTTTATAGATTTTTTCCTGCAATATTTGTTGCCTAATGATGTTCTGTCAGATTTGTTGAGAGAAATATGTGATTTAGTATGTCATTCCTCGTACTTTACCTTTAATAAAATATATTATTTTCAGGTGTGTGCATAGGCAGTTCCTCTAGCAGAGATTTTGGTTGAACTAGTCATTAGATACTAAGAAAAAATGCTCTACAGTCTTCACAAAAAGAGTTTAAGCTGTTTGTGTGATACGTCAACGATATTTTTATAGTCATGGAAGATAGAGGAAAGGAAAATTTATTCAAAAATCCTTTATTTAATGACAACCTTGATTTGAAACTTAATGTAGACCAGGTCAGTTAAAATAATGCTCATTTTTTGGATGTTAACATTGAGATTGTGAATGCCAAATATGTCAAGTGTTTACAGAAAGTCAACATACAGAGTGCTATTTATCCCAAATGACTCCCATGATCCAGCAGTTAGGTATAAGCATGCAGTGTTTAGAGTATTTACACATTGCTCTAGTAAATTGAAACAAAAACAGGAATTGGATTTAATTTTAAAGGAAGGCTTAAGACATGGTTTCTCTTCTAGAAGATTATTGAATCTATTCAATAAAGTTAAAAAAGTTTAAGTTTGTCTAAAATACAGAAGTCACAGAATAGAGAAAGGTACTACTTTAAGAAGATAGAATATTTGACTCTGGTAAGAAATTGTACTAAATGTATTGAGAAAGTCACTAATAAGAAGCTAGTTTTTAAAAGGAAAAATGTAGTTTTTAGCTTGTTACGTAATGACAAACCAATGATCAATATGGTGAGTAGATCGGGTGTTTATAAAATACCTTTAAAAAATAAGGACTTGGTAAGAAATGAAATATATATTGGATCAATTGGTAGGTCCTTAAAAACATGTATCAAAGAACATAAAAATGATATAAAAAAAGGTTTGTTAAACACCACTCTGGCAACTAGAGCATACAAACATGATGTAGATATAGAGTGGAACAATGCCAAGATTATTAAGAGCAGAACTGAAAGTATTACCATAAAGATGG
Organism: Olivierus martensii; assembly: GCA_000484575.1. NCBI lineage: Eukaryota > Metazoa > Arthropoda > Arachnida > Scorpiones > Buthidae > Olivierus > Olivierus martensii. The sequence goes on from AYEL01043976.1 coordinate 55,675, forward strand.
AAGAGATGCTGAAAGTAAATAAATTAACTAAATATGAGTACATTTTAAATTTTAATGATCCGCATTGCCTCTCTTTGGCTTGGAGATCGTGCGGATTATAGTTGGAAATACACTGCCACTGTCATTGTCTGTTGTTAGAGCAGTTTTTCTAAATAGTAGGACAAATTGATGATGTCATGCATTCCCCATCCATGTATTTTTTGTTCTATTTTTATTAATATTATTAATAGTAATGTTGATTTTTAGTTTATGTTGTAATATTAGTATTATTTTTAATATTTTATTATTATTATTATTGTTTTGTAGCACTGGAGTATATAGTATTAATATATTAGTGTTTATATGATGTCTCTTATGACATCATCTTTTAATTTATTTATGTAGGAGGTTTCTTCTCTCCTTTTCTGTATGTTCAGTGCAGCTGAAGTTACCTACTGATAAGATCGAAAACGTTTCTGTTAATAAAATATTTTATTCTGTTTAGAGCTTTGTTTTTTGTGTGCAATTTTGTAAGTGTAACAGGATGGTTTTAAAGTTTCCATACTCATTATCAAAAAGTTTAACTGTATTTTCTCCTCAATGTAAAGTATTTAAGATGTGAGAAATAATATGCCAATACATCAGCAAAATTGATTACAATAAAAAAGGTTGGTGATTCAGAAATTCTAATGTACAAGTTTTATTGAAAATTATCAAGTTGATAACTCGTTTTAAAGTTTCCATATTCATTATCAAAAAGTTTAACTGTATTTTCTCCTCAATGTAAAGTATTTAAGATGTGAGAAATAATATGCCAATACATCAGCAAAATAGATTACAATAAAAAATGTTGGTGATTCAGAAATTCTAATGTACAAGTTTTATTGAAAATTATCAAGTTGATAACTCAGCTGGTGGCCTTGTCTTATTGTTTTGCATATACAGTACACTCTCGAGTATCCGGTTCACGACTATCTGGCCTAGTTTTCTTTTATCGTAATTAAATGAGGAAGGCAAGGCGTTCATTGGCAACATTGCAAAGCATTGGAAGTGGGTGTCTGCTACAATCCTCCTATGTGTCATGTGCAAAATACAAGTTGTGACAGAAAAGAGCAGTGTTCTGTTTGTTGTTCATTGTGTTAGGTCTGCACGACCCACAGGCCTGAGGATGATGTCGACAGGCGTTGGCCTAAAGAGCGGTGAGCAACGCGCATAAGGACGGGTAATGAGAGTCGGCAGATAGAACAGAGACGACGTTTAACAAAAACAACTTCCTTTATTAGAGAGAGATCTTTAACATTTTTCTCTTAACCAAAGAGAAGTATCTGAACAAATACAATAGAACTCTGGCTTATCCGGCTTTTCTGTTATCTGGCCTGCCCTTCCGCCACATTAGGCCGGATATTCGGGAATGTACTGTACAGTGAAACCTGTTAAAATCACCACCTTAATACAGTGACCACCTAGCTAAAGAGACCAAATTTCAAAACCTGGTTTGTTTCCTATAGGATGCAATGCTATTTTTGTTCCGTATAGTGAACACCTGTCTAATATGTATATTGACCACTCATTTAGTTAGTTTTAAAAAATTTTAACCTGTTAAACCAGTATATTAAATTTTATTAACCTGTTATTTTAGAAAAAGAGAATGATTGCTAAAAAATAAATGTTTTTGTGAGGCCTAACGCACAATAAGGTTATTGATCCTTTCTTTTTTATTCAACCCACATTTCAACAAACATTTACTTTGACATGAAGGAACTGTATGTTGAGTATTAACCTCAAGAGAGTTTTAACAATGGGTAGTTTTGTAACAAGATGGTGCATCTGGAGTTTACATGTTTCTCAGTTCTTGGATACAATGCATCTGAGCTGATGGATTGGGAGTGATGGCCCAATACAAGGGCCACCATGTTCACTGGACATTACCCCCTCTTAACTTTTTTATGGGAGTTTATTAAGGACAAAATGTATTTGATACTAGTTCTTGATATTGAAACTTTGAAGGCAAAGATAACTAATGCTTTGCAATGGTAACTAACAAGATGTTGGAGAAAATGAAAGAAATTGAGTATTTACTAGATGTTCTCTGAGTAACAAACAGGGTATATGTTGATATGGCTTAATGTAGGGAAAAAATTCTGGAAATATTATTTATTGCTTATTAAAAAAAACCTTTTTGAATTGAGAAAATGTGTAACAAACATTATATTTTTAATTAGCATAGTTTTTATGTAATAAATGTTTCAAATCAGGAAAGTGTATGATTGCCCTGTATTATTGCAATTGAATATTAAATGAAATAATATAAGTATTTAGTATACTAAAAAATCAGTTAAAACAGAAAATATAAATACAGGCACTCCTGTAATTACAAACATTTGTACTTACAAATGTGAAATTTCATTTTAAAATTTCACAAAATTTCAAAAACTCTTCAATAGTTTTAAGTAATATAATAGTAATAAAATGCTCTAGCAACCAATAAAATGTAAAATTATAAAGTTAATTAACATATTACAGCAGTATTTCAAGATGGCAGTGATTACACCAAAAAATTCTCACTTTATATTTGGAACTTTTCATTAAATTCTGTGAAACAAACTTTTACTTGGTCCAGTTGTGATATATACAATATATAAAATAAATTTTTTAATTGTTTTAACTCATTTTTGGAGCCAAAATAACAACAGTATCTGAGTTGTAAACAACTCAATTTATGAACAAAACTTATGCATGAATTATGTTCATAACTAGAGGAGTGCTTATTTAAAAATGTTTTATTTAAATTATACCTTTCGACGATTACTCATTGGTAATTCTGCTCCAGGATGATTTTTCAAAATATGGGCTTTTCGTTTAGAACTGGATTTATAAACTTTTTCACAATATTGACAATAATAATCTCGGGTAGTTTTTAAAATAGGAAGATTTAATTCTGGAACTGATTCTGGTCTTATATCTGGATGACGTTTTGCTAAATGATTGACTAACATCCCTCTTCTTTTGAATCCTAAAAGGCAAGTGTGACACTTATATATGAAACGATGATAATCTGTTGGAGATACCTACCAAAAAATTTTAATTAAATTTAAGAAATTTAGTAAAATTTTAAAATCAAAATCAGATTATATAATTTTAAAAATTCTTTTTTATATAAGATGATAAAAAGATTTTATGATAAATTTTTTAAGAAAACATTTTATTTCATGAATTAATAACACTTTTTCAATCTTTTGATTCACTTCAGATGATATTAAAGATTAGTTTGCTTGTAAAAAAATCAAGTACAATAGACTATTATGTCTGGGTTCAATAATTAAACATCACTTCCAGATTATGGATTATTGAAGGTTAATCCATAACTTATAACTGATATTTAATTATCAATATTTCATCTGAAATTCAATATTTGAAAGCTTTTTAAATGCTAAAGATTTGTCTTTTTATTAAATCTTAAATAATCAGCAATCAAAATTAAATCCAATTAAAATTACAAATATTGCAATAATTTCTTGCTATAAATAAACAAATGCTTTGTTTCCTTTTTCAATAAATAATAGTGCTTTTTGAATATATGTATATAAACAATTTATAAGTGGGTCCTCATTTAATGTTGGAGTTAGTCCCTGAAAATCATGACATTAACTGAAATCAAAAACCCCACTGACCTAGCATATAAACTTTCCAAGGAATGGATTCAATATTTAATCCCAAGTCATTTAAATGGAAAACCAGTGTTCACACTCAATTAATCCAGTCAAATGTCTATGGGCTATATAGTTTAATTAATATATTTCATAGACAATATTATATACTTCAGTTAGTGCTTATATAAAATATGGTTGCCTTGTTTTCCTCCTATTATAAAGGGAAATACAGGAATACCTCGATTATCGCAGTTAATGTTGCCATGAAAAATACCGCAATAATCGAATCCACGATAATCGGGATAAATAATGCTTGTAAAATGGGTGATCATTGCCAAGGATTTTTCAAATATATTAATTAAATTTT
>AYEL01043979.1:0-11777 GCA_000484575.1 Olivierus martensii
TTATATTAATAATTAATCTAATTTTTTCATTATATTATTATTTCAAATAATATTTATTCTAATTTCTTTTCTTCTAAATTTAATAATGATAAATACTTTAAACATAATTTAACATTGGAAAAAAATTTGAAAATAAACTCACATCTCTATAACAGTAAAAGAAATTAATGTATTTGTGATTGTAATAAATGCTTTATATTTAATATTCCAACTCTTATAAACTAACCAATATAAGCCTGTTAGAAATAATCCTAATGTTGTGGTAATTCAATTCATTGAAAAACTTAAGTTAGATTTCATCTGAATTGGATCAATAACTTTTTATGAACTTTTGCAATTCAATATTATGCATATTTTTTCATATTTAAAATATCTTTTCGTAGTGATTTTAAAAATGATTCACTATCACATAAAAAAAATTATCAAATTTAAAATAGTATCTCTATAATTTTAGTGTAGGCCAAATATAAAATTTTTAATTGAAATTTGAATGAAACATCCAAAATTATTACCAAAAAATTTACTTAGAACTTTTTAAGAAATTTGGATTGGATTAAAACAGTAGAAAACAGATATACAGGATGTTCCTAAGAGATTTGGCTAAATTAGAACCACAGATCTTATTCATCAAAACAAAGCAAAAAATCCATATAAACATGGATTCAGAAATTTTTCTTCTTCTTTCAAAATAACAAAAGGTGTAAAAGCATACAATTTAATAGGACTATTAGTCTCATGATAGCTATAGTATCAATAAATTGTGATTTGCAAACAATTGTAATGAAACAAACTGTATCAGTTTGCACAGATTTATATTATGTGAAAACTGATACAATTTGCACATATTTTTGATTAATGTACAGATAGTGGTATAGTTAGTGAATGGTTGGAAATAACCAATGATTTTGCTCTCTTTTGCAAGGGTTATGTTTATAGCTTATACTTTTACACCCTGTATTATTTTCAAAGGAAACATTTTTGGATTCATATTTATATGGATTTTTTGCTTTGTTTTGATGAACAGCATCTGTGATGTAAATTTGGCCATACTTTTCCAGAACTCCCTGATCTTAAAAAATCATTTAGTTAGTCCCTTAGTTAATTTTGTATCAAAAACTGTATAAATCCAATAAAACTTATATTTGATAAAGTATACAAATAAAATGGTTAGATGAAAATAATGAGCACTGAGACAATTCTAATATTTTTAAAATATTCATTACTAGTATTTTTGCAAAAAAATAAATTAATAAATATTTACTCATATTTTTTAAATATCTAGTATGAAAAAATATTATACATCTACAATGTCTGAAAATGAACTCATAACTACATAAATTGGGATCTATTATTATGTTTATAAGCCACATTTTCATATTATCATTGAAAATATTATTCAAATATTATAATATAATAAGTATTCTAATATCACTGCCCTTCAATTTTGCATGAGACTCATTGTATAAGAAAGCAATTATTCCAAAAATATAAAACTTTAATAATATTGAATTGCATGTGTTTTAAAGATTTTTTTTCATGACGACAAAATTCAAACATTTTAAAAATCCAAAAAATTGTTTCCTGTAAAATTTGAGGACAAAAATTTTTTAAACTAATAATGTTATTTGATATACCATTTTGAAAATCTTTTAATAATAATTCCATAAATGATTTAATTTAGAGGGAATAAAATTTAAAATAAAAAAGTAAAAAAATTTTAATATGTAAAAAAAATATAATAAATTTTTCATGTTTATCTAATAAAAAATTTATGCAATAAAATATCTAAACAATTTCATGAAATTTTTCTAATATAAATATTTATTTTTATTATACAGAATTTACAAAATTTATTAAATTATTTCTTTCTAATTTTTAAACGTTGTAGGTTTTTTACAAAATATTTAGGTAAGGGAGCTTTAAAAAAAAGATTTTTTCCATCAAGGATTTCAGGTATGACAAGATTTTTTAAATGTAAATGCATTGGTAAATAACGAACTTTGCTTTGACGAACTCCTAATCCTTTTAACATATCATCAGGAAGCCTCTGAAATAATGAAAATATATCAAAAAATATTAAAATTTTTAAAAAATTATAATGCATTGAAACTGACTGAGAAAATATTTAATTTTATGAATTTATATTTAATATTTAAGCAAGTAAACAAAAATTAGGCAAAATATAAAAATATTATATATGATTTCAGGTATGTTGAAATCTATTATCAAATTAAAAATATTAAATCAAATATGCAATTTAATCATATTAAAATGAATCCATTATGGCTATATTGTACTTTTTCACAAGATGATCATTTTAAAAACAGATATTATATTCTAGATATCTACAATATAACATCAATGGTCTCTATTAAATATCTAAGATTAAAATATACAGGTAATTTTTAACTCATAACCCTTCTTACTTATGACAGTGATGTAATCAGTAAATTCTGTGATTGCTCAATGCAATTCCATGCGTTAGAGATAATAAACCCATGAAGAAAGTTCTTGAAGATTTGTGTTCATTATGCTTATTAAGATAATATGTAGTATTCTAGTAAATAGTAGTAAGAAATCCATAAATTTTAGGCATTTATGATTTATGGTGGATTTGGTTCAAACTCTATTATCATAAGTCAAAGACTATTTGTATTTTAATTTTTAAAATATAAAATACTAAAAATTTAATTTTTTAAAATTTACTTATCATCTGCCAACTAAAAATAGAACATTCAGATATGAAGAATTTATTATAAAATTTGTTTATATTGTAAAGAGAAATAGCTCAATTTGATTCTCACCATTAAAAATTTTGTGAAAATCTTTAAAACTGATGAAAAAGTGTTTTTTTTTTTTAAAATCATAAACTGTATTAGAATTCAACAATATAATTTTGAAATGAAAAAATTAATTTATAATCAGTTTAAACAAATTATTGCAAAAATATGCAGAGAATTCTTAAGACAAGCAGCTTTTAGTCATATAAGATAGAGCAATTCTAAGTATAAAAATAAGTGGAATAATATACATGAATAAATAGAGTAATACAAAAAAAATTTGTACTGCAAGTTAGCAATAAGATAAATAATATATTGGTATATGCTATGATACTATGAAATTAAAATGATTTTTACACTCTATCATTAAAAAATATTTTGTTATAGATTATAATAGAGGATCAATTGACTGGCATAGGGTAATTTTGCAAGAATAAATAATATTTCATCCAAGTAATTAAAAACATAATAATTACATGCATTAAACCATATTTAAAATAATTAAATATAGTTTAATGATTTTAAATATAAATCATTTGATAATTTTTAATATGAGTTGCAATCAAATGTTTGAAGAAAGACATCTGACTTATACACAATAGATTGACTATCACTGAATTAAGCCATTTAACATGAAGAGATTAAATATTTAAGGTGAAAAATTTATTAGCATAAAGCCAGATAAAAATAAATGCATAAGTTGAAATTTATGTTGGAAAGAGAAATAATAAAGTAGACTGAATATTACATTAAGTTCTATTTAATAAGATGCTTAACTTAATTTTTGATATTTTATTAATACTATTAAGAATTTTACTATATGTTTGTATATTCATTCTGAAGTATGCCAAATAAATATGCCAATCTTATATATATTTTCAATTGCTTATTTGTTTATATCCAGTAATCTCCTAAACAGTAAAAGAAATAATATCAAACTTGATGCAAATCTTTCTGATGATGAGATTTAAGTAACTGGCTATTCTATAATTTTTAAGAATAAGCATTAAAATTAAATATTGAATAATCCAGTAATTGAAAAATTTCATAACTTAGTTGAACAGATGGCATGCTGCATTAAATTCTTCAGTTTGGAAAGTTTGCTTTTTGATGCCCAGCTTAAACTATTACTATTTAATATTTTATAAAATAGTAATTTATTTTCCCATATTCATATACAGATAGTTACTGACTTATGAGTTAATTCAGATCTGGAAATTGTAAAGTAAGAATTTTTAAGCCAAAAATCAATTTCCCATAGACAAATTGTTAAAATTAAGGGCTTTATTCATATCAATGAAATTTGATCACAATAAAATTAAATAGAGAACAAAATCAATAGTTTGATTATATTATGATTTATCTAAAGAAATGAAAATAGAGCCTTTAACATTTATATGATTAAAAAAATTATTTATATTTTTATAATTTGTATGAATTTAAAGAATTTTTATTTTTCAATTATTATTTACAGATAAACTGCTACCTTAGACAGAAACTGGAAATGGAAGTTATTTATATAATTTGCTGGTAAAAGCAGATAATGTGCTACTTATGGTTTTCAGTTGCCATTTTGATTTTAACAGATGACAAGAGTTTTTGCTATTCATATACTGTATTGTATAACTATGCAGATAGATTGAAATGCCTTTGTATGAATGTTTAGCATTTATTTATTGCAATTAATGTTCATATTTAAAAAAATTGCAAATTTGCAAACTTATAAACAAAGAACTTCTTGTAATCCAATTAGGAGAGCATCCAAAAACCATATCACACTATCTTGAATGCTTTTTAGCCACTCCTTCTCATTTGTCATTTTTGTTACACCATGTAGGACTCTCCTCACTATGACATCACATATTTCAAGAACTTCTTATCCTACTTAAAAAATTTTTTTCTCAGATTTTATATAAAAATAAAAAATAGAAATTACTTTAAACTGGTGCTTTGTTATATATATTCTTTAACTTCTCAGTAAATCTTCAATCAACTAGATATCTTACATTTTATAACAAATATGTTACATTAAAGTCTATTTTTTTCTTCTAAATATAAAATGTTTATCACATAAATGTAAAATTCTAATATTTTTACAGTATCATGTCACAATTTTCATGACGGTCTCACTCCCATATATCATTCGTCATCACAAATTTATTACACTCTCCCACATAAGTATGATGTAGTTTATAGATGCATTCTTACTGAAAATTTTGTTATCCAATAGATGGCATGATGTACAAAATAATTCTTCTTTTTAATCAACCTCAGCATTTGTAAACATACTTAATGACGTTTAATTAAAAATAATAATTAAACTTTTTTTAAATAGTTCCTGATAATCTAGCATAGTGTTTCTTAAAATGAGTATGCATATCCCCAGGGATACACAAAAAATCTTTAGGGAGTTAAAAGGCACATTTGAAATTTTTATTATCTATTTTATAATTTTACCTTTTGGTCTCAAATCACAGATATGTGAAACTTTATGAACTTTATAAAACGAAAATGTAATTTTACAAATAAATATAAAGATATTTACTTTTCGTTTGAATATAATATTTTTATAACTTCTCCCAAACTACAATTACCTGAAAGAGATGGTGTTACAAAACTTTTAAAAGGAGGCATACAGAACTGAAAGTATGGGAAAACACTGATCTAGAATATGTGACAGTTTGATACACATTATTACTCAAGCTGACACTGTATGTATGCTTATAGAAAAATAAATTATTATATTATATATTTATAAAAATAAATCATAGTTTACCTGTGGTGCCAATTTATCTAAATGAGAATATTTATGATCTCCTAATATTGGACATCGAAGCCCAAATCCCAAATGAACACGAATTTGATGTTTCACACCTACAAAAAAAATAGTTAAATAAATTAAAAATTATAAATAAATATTCACTTTTTACATCATTAAAATTGTTGATTTAAACCCTTAAGTGCTAGTTATTTTAATTTCTACTTAATTAATGTAAAAAATTTAAATGATCATATATCGCTTAATTTTTGATAAAATATTTTGAAATTTTCAAAATTTATAGCATATTTTGCCCTCTTTCTAAAAAGGTAAGCATTTTTTTTGAGATTTTATTTTTTCACAATTTTTTTGGTTCCGAATATGAGATCTTGAAAAGCAAAATATTTTTAATGTAAAATCTTAGCTATCCAATAAAATAGTTGATAATTCTAAATAACAAGCCATGAATGAAAAAATTTAGCTGAAATTTTCAGAAATTACTTATAAAAAGCCAAGAGTTACGTAACTTTTCTTAAATGAAGTTACATCATGTAATTATTAAAAAATTACATAAATACAATGAAATATTGTTTTTATTATTAATACTTTATATTTATTAACTTGTTCTAATATCATTTATAGCAATACTTTTATACATTTTTTTATTTATATCAAAAATCCTAACATTATGAAAATGTCATATATGTTGATGAACATCCATCAAGTATCTATCAAAGTAATCTCATGCAAGTTATAATGTTTAAATTTATATAAACAAGAATTCATATTTACAGTAAAGATCACTCTCCAGAATTCCAAAATCATTATGTTTACAGAAAACTGATGAGAAATTATAATGAAAAAACCAAAATGCATTTTCCACAATGTATTTGAAAAGATGTACCAGAATTTGTAATAAAGATGTTTAATCACTATGAATAAATTCATCTTTTTCTATTAATTGATTGCAATTTAGTCCACTGAATAGCTATTAGGTTCTTCATGTAAATATATTTACAATAAGACAATTTGATTATGTGGATGAAGCTTCATATAGGGCAAATTCATACTGCATCTTGCTTTTTCAAAAAAACTTAAAAATTTATAATAAATGAGACTTATTTTTGAAACCTACAATATAAATCATAAAAATATATATTTTTTTCATTGTAAAGATTTTAACTATTATGTAAGCCTTCTTCTTATATAAAGAAGGCCCCAACTTATGACATTGGTATATTCAATAATTTTGGTTCAAATTTGTCATAACTTAGAACATAATTTTACATGGGCACAATGCTACAAATGAGGATTAAATTTCCCAGTCACTAAACTGCAGAATATTTAATATATTTCTAAAAAGTAATACAGCACAATAATGTTAAATAAACTGTGTTTATTTTTTAAAACAACAGTCTCAAACTCATTCTCTTCAAGGATTTCTTTTGTTGTTTTTGAAATATCAACAATTGTAATATTTGTAATTTTCCTTTTAATTGGTATGTTTATGTTAATTCTCCTATTTCCACTAATGATCTGCCTCACTTCTTATGGCAGCAACATTAGATCTTATTTTTATACTTTTCTTCTTATTCCTTTTTTCATCTTTCAAGGATAAATTCATGTACAGCCTACTGCTGTATTCTTTTAAATAAATAAATAATAAAATATACAAGCCAATTCTTACTTGTTTCTGGTTTGACTTCCATTAATGCTGCATTGTTTACAGTGGAAATGATATTGTAATGAGTGACTGCACGTTCTGCATATTTAGAAGCTTTGACTAGAGTTTTCAAATCTCCTACAGGTTCAGGTTTTAACACCATCTATAGTATGATAAATATTGGGAAGTTGAAATTTATTTTTGGTTATTTAAATAATAATATGAAATATCAAATCAAATTACAAATCATATAAAATCAATCTAAAAGAAAATATGAAACATTTATTATAAACAGACATTATAAATTATAGATATAGTATGCATGTAGGATATTTTTGACTTATAGTAACATTGAATTACAATCCAATTATTAGTATATAATCCTTTTTTAAGTCAAGGATCTATATAAATATCAATTTTCCACTTATTATTTAAAACTGTTATTTAATTGCTTATTATTAATCTACTGATAGATAAAGATGAATTTTTTAAGCAATAGTAAAATTTCATTGCAGATTCTTTCAAATGCTAAGACTGAAATATATAAAAAATACAGAAAATATGTATATTTGACAAATCCACCTGATAAAAAGTTTGAAATGGAAAAAATTTAGGCTGAAAAAAAAATTGTTATAATATTATAAGTCATTATAATTTCTGATAAGCATGCATAGTAAACACTTACTCTTCTTTTACCATTGATGATACCTTCAGCAATTGGAATATCTATTACCCCTAAAAAATTTAAATAAATCTATATAACTAAAAATAATTAAAGATTAATGTAAGTTTTTCATATTCTTTTCAAAACTACTGATTAAATATTAAAATAATTTAAATTAATTCATTTTATTATATTAATTTTATATTTAATTTTATATTCAAATATCTATTCATATATAATTTCATCATGTTTATTCCTGTATAATTTATAATATTGATATAATTAATACTATTTTTTTGAAAGAACTCTTCATTTAAATGATAATTTCAATTTTCACATTCACCATATTTTTACATTTATAATTAGAAAATTTGGTAAGAATCATATTGAAAAAATAAGAAAACAACAAAAAAATTGTGCAAATATGTAAGAATAAACTATTTACACAAAAATAACAGTATGTATACTGTATTATGTATTTGTATCATAGTTTAATTTAATAATAATGTAATTAAAATTAAAAAAAAGAATGAGTATAATAATTGAAATTTATTCTTGTTTATTTTTACAAAAATAAAATTTATATTGTTTGACAAGATTTCTTTTAGGTGTTGAAAAAGTACATTATTTAATTTATTTTGAAGGGTTTATTCCAAAAAAATATATTAGCAATTTTTACTTTAAGAGTTCAACCAAATAATTAATAAATTCTGTCCACCTTTCGAAATTCAAAAATATTTTTAAAATAAAATCTTAGTTTCAATACTTGATTCTATCAATGTAGTGTATTGATAGAATCAAATATTGTCAGCATTATTTGTAATATTTGATTTATTAATTTTATAATTGATCCAATACAATTTATAGAAACTATAGTAGAATACACAAAGGATGGTAAAAGCTTTTTTTGTGCAAGTAACAAATGCTTTATTGTTGTGATTTTTGGTCAATCAGGGTTATTCTAATTATTGAAATCTATCATATTATTATTATTAAAATTATTATGTTATTATTTAAAAGCAATAAAATTATTTATTCATCTGATATATTTTATATTGCTATTATATAAAATTATCATCCTTCAATCAAAATAATATGAGTATAGAAAATTCAGATGATAAAGTTTTAATATAACATATATAATATGAAATTTACCTTCACTTAAATCTGGAACTCCTTTAGTCAAGACCCAGTACACTTTTATAATTTTATTTTCTGCCAAAAGACTAGCAAGATAATTTGCCATTTTTTCAGTCCTATAATCAGAATAATATATTTAATAAAAATATATTTAAATCGGAAGAGGATGTGAGCTCAAATAAAAATTGAGTCAACCATTCACAAAACTGTCAAATAAGATTTTTAGTACCGAAATGTCAGCTTTCTAATGCCATCTAGTGTAAACTGATTGGACTTTTAGAGCATGAGATACAATTTATTAAAGCTATCTATTGGAAAAATAATGGATTTCTTTTTACTACACCTGATATAACATTTTTATGAGAAGTGGCCAAAAAACTATAATATATTACTACTAAATTTTTCTATACAAAATTTATGACAGTGAAGAACGGTGATACAAGGTGAAGAAAAACTTTATTGTAAAATTTGTAGAATGTAATGTAAAATTATGTAAAATTTGTAGAATGAATTGTAAAATTATTGTAGAATGTTTTTTGTTTGACTTTTTTTTTCAATATATATACAGGGTAAGAAAAACTTCGTCATAATATTTTGTGTAGTGAAAGGGGACCTCGAAACAAAAGTCGAAAATGTCTAATGAACGTATGGTCTAAATGGCACCGTTTTGAGTTATAACCCTTTAAAACTAGCTAATCACCATTGAGTACACAAAACATCACGTAGCATTGCTAAGACGTGTCGCATTGCTTTGCTCTCCTACTTACTACTGGGTAGTAAGAAGGTGACACGTTGTGACGAGTTATAACCCTTTAAAACTAGCTAATCACCGTTGAGTACACAAAACATCACGTAGCATTGCTAAGACATGTCGCATTGCTTTGCTCTCCTACTTACTACTGGGTAGTAAGAAGGTGACACGTTGTGACGCTTTGTGTATTTGAAGGTGATTGCTAGCTTTAAAAGATTATAACTCAAAAACGGTGCCATTTAGACCATATGTTCATTAGACATTTTCGACTTGTTTCGAGATCCCCTATCAATACACATCATTTTATGACAAAGTTTTTCTTTGCCCTGTATATTTGCAAAAGTAGTGTACTGTGCATTCATTTATTTTGTGCAAAAACTGTAGATGTTGCACTTATAGATTAGTAAAAACAATCTAGTTAATGCCAGAAATAGTTCATTTGCTACTGAAGAAACATTTTCAACTACCTATAACTGGTTTAAGCTGATGTAGATCATTAGTAGATAGATGAAAATTTCATTAGCAACAAAGTATTTTTTTTCTTTTTCATATATATTATACTTTAGTGAAGTATAAAATATATGAAATAATAGTAATAAAATTCAAAGCATTATAGTGGAATTAAGCTGTCAAGTTTTTTGTGTTGCATATGTGGAAAAGGTAAAGAAGAAAAACCAAGCACTAAGCAGAAATAAACCTTTATTTCACAAAGGAATGTTTTCAACCATCCTCCACTGGTCTTTGTCGAAAATGTTCCTTTGTGAAATAAAGGTTTATTTCTGCTTAGTGCTTGGTTTTTTCTTTGTACTCTGATTAGTTGCAGAATGTCTACGTCTTTAATAGTGGAAAAGGTAGTAAGAACAACAGGATCAGTAAAATTAGAAACATTCTAAGTATTTGGAATGATATTTGCTATCTTCTACCAGTTCAAAAATGCTTTTCTTGTTTGTCTTTCTGTAATAGTCAAAGGCAGGGCTGATATTCATGATATTAAAGATATTTAACAATTGGTAGTTTTTTTTATGTATAAATTGATGTTAGAAATTTCAGATAAATTCCTGGAATAGAAAGGGCAAATTCAAGAATATACTATATACAGGGTATCCCAAAAGTAGATGAACAGTAAATGCCTTTCTTTTTTTAGGTGTGAGATGCCATTGTTGGTAATCTGACTAAGGAACAGGAGAAGTAGGTTCTGTGGAAGAAATATGTAATGTGTAAGAAATAGTAGGAGGTATTCAACACGATCGCATTGAAATGACACTAACTTACTACAGAATCATAAAATTAACACTTCCAGTGTGGTTTTAAATGTGTTCAATGTATTTTGATTTGGTTGGAAAGTATCATCAAAATAATGCAAAAACACTACAAAACTCATTACATTTATGTACCCTATTCTTACATTATAAAATCACATTTAGTGTCAGCCTACTTTTGGGACATCCCGTATATTCTTGAAATTGTAAATATGAATCAAATGAGTCAGTTTTTTTTTTTTTAAGACATATGGAGACTAGCAATTCGTGCTATAAGACAACATCTTATAGAGTAGGGCTGTCCAAAAGGCAGCCCGCAAGGCTTTCACAATTTGTGATGCAGTATTACTTTTTAATGTGGGTTGTTTTTTTTTTTTTTTTTTTTCCTTAATATTCACAATCATAGAACATGCAAGCCATGTAAAATGTAATTAATGGTCAACCTTTGAAAGAAAAGAATCCTAAAGTTGAATTATATTAACTCAATTAAGTAATTTTCTTTAATTATTAGTAATTATTTAATGATCAATAAACTATCAATGACATCACATTTTTACAAGACTGTTGTAAATAATTCAGCTCAATTTTTAAAAGTGGAAATATATATTTATTAAACTTGAAGATCTTTCAGCTTTATTAAGCCATCTTCAGCACAACGTATAAAGCTGAAAGATCTTCAAGTTTAATAAATATATATTTCCACTTTTAAAAATTGAGCTGAATTATTTACATTGAATAAGAAGTGGGAAGAAATTATGCATT
>AYEL01043980.1:0-10518 GCA_000484575.1 Olivierus martensii
ATTTAATATATTTAATAAAATATATTTAATATATTTAATAAAAAATATTTATTATTATTTTTTCATTTTCAATATTGATAATATTGGTTTACAAAGTTATTGGAATCTCAAAAACTGTTCATTAGGTGAAAATTCATAAATCAGAAACTCATTTCCCATTAATTTCAATGTAAAAATTTTTAATTGATTCTTGGATGCCAAAAAGTTATTGCCATTTTACCTATTAATGTTAAAGCATTACAAAAGCATTAATATAAATATTATGATAGTTATTATCTACTTAGCCTATTTTGTGTCACAGAATTTTGAACTTCAGAGCAACTATCAAATGATCTTCAAATTTAAACATAATACTGCAATAAGCATGCCAACCATATTTTGCTTATTAATTAAAACTTATAGAATTTTCATTCTGCTAAATTATTGGCAAAAATAAATTTAATTTTCTATATGTTAGGTATTGAATGATTTTAATTCTATTTGCTAAAAATTAATGAATTATAAATTTTATCATGGTAATTATTTTAATAAAACTAATAAACACAAAATAATTTATTTAATTGAAATATATATAACCAATTTAATTGTTTTTTAAACATAACATATTTCAATTTCAAATTTATATATGGATAAAAAATATATTAGAGATTTATATTTTTGACATCTGGAATAATGTTTAATCATTATTTTATGCTAAATAGTTTTATATTGTTGCAAAACCATTAAAAAATGCCATAAGTACATTACAGATTACTCAAATTATCAGTATATACCAAGTGCCAGAATCAATATCAGATTTTCTAGTGAAAATAAAGTGAATTTTGTTTTAAAATTGGTTGTGCACACAGTAAATTTGATATATCTGATACAATTAGTGAAAAAAATAAACAATAAACTCAATAGTTTATACAAATTACTGTGGATAATTGAGTGATGATGAAATAATTTTTTGCAAAAGAAAAATTATTTTTGCAAAACAAAAAAGGGGTGTATATTTATGTAATTCATTAAATTGAAAATTTTTTAACTGGGATACTTGCATACTATAATTTCTCATTATACAAATTTAATTTGTTCCTTGAAAACTACTAATAGAATAAAAATTCTCATAAAAAAAGTAATCCCATTATTTCTCATTATAATCTCTGAATGGTTTCAAATTTTAAAGGAAATGGCTTTAAATATCCTAATTTTATCTTAATACAGAACAAAATAGTAGTTAAATATATAAAAATAATAATCGTTTTTAAAAGTTATTTAAAGTACTTTTTAGTTACTTGACTTTCAAAAGGACATTAAATACCATTATTAAATTTATTAAGTAATCTTTACTAGGAATTTTCATCTGAAATTTCAAAATTTTTGAACAAATTAGGAATGAGTATTGATATTTAATACAACCAATCCATGTTACTTCTAGCACCTGTCTTCCTTATACTGATTTCTGTTTATATTGTACTGAAACATTTATTTAAGTTATTGAAATTTATAATTTCTGATCATATGTTATTCTGTATATGAAAATAAATATCATACTTTGCCAATAAAATAACTCCTGTTGTATTTTTAGCAATTGGCTGGATAAGATACAATCTTGGGTCTGCAGATTTCTTCATAATTCTTTTTGCTAATTCAGGAAGACAAGACTTAATATCCATACTTTTGTTCTCTCCAGTTTCACCTGTAAAAATTATGATTGAATATAAATTGTTTGTTAAAAGAAATTTATATTATAAAAATGATGATACAAATATAATAAGCATTCATTAGTAGTACATGAACTACAAAGCAATGATATTCTACATAATAGTAGACCATGAAGATAGCATTTC
Source organism: Olivierus martensii (assembly GCA_000484575.1). Taxonomy (NCBI): domain Eukaryota; kingdom Metazoa; phylum Arthropoda; class Arachnida; order Scorpiones; family Buthidae; genus Olivierus; species Olivierus martensii. The sequence goes on from AYEL01043980.1 coordinate 1,833, forward strand.
ATATATAAATCTTCCATAAAATTAAGTTAATGAGAAACTTTGAACTTTAAAACATTTCATTTAAATTCTTATTTTATGATATCTATTAAGTTATTTTATAATCAGACTATATTTTTTCTTGGCACTACCGTGTACAGATAAGGAATATTTATTCAAAAAAATATTCATTTTCCCATGTGAATGTTTTTTTTCATGATTTATTTTAAAGAAGTTTCTCAACAAAATATTTGCCTTTCAATGAGAATTTCATTCTCCATGATTGTTTTTAAGAATTCAATAAATGATTCGTCTTCCACAAGTTTCATTTACTTATGATTATTTTTTAGATAAATATTTTTTACATAAGATTCGTTATTCAAGACAAGTTTTATTTTGTTATGATTATTTTCAAAAATATTTTTTCAGCTAATATTTCCTGATTTTGAATACTATCTACTATGTTAATCAAAAATATTTTACATCCTGTATTAGACTTCTTTGAAATTAATTTGGACTTTTAGGTCTTCTATGATTTTTATTTGATTTATTTATTATATGAAAATATTTCAAAACATTATGTGCCAATATATCTGTGTGATAAAAATTTAAACTATCATCAGTAATGAAGAACATCTTTTTTAATTAAATCCTATTAACTGTCTAAATCAGTGGTCTCAAGTGCACAACTCCTTATAACTCTCTTTATTGCACCCACACAATATTTATTATAATCATTTCCAATATATAAAAGATATTGCAAAAAAACAATTATAACTATTTTTTATAAAATATTTGAAAATTACTTTTATTGAATTCCAATACAATTTAGAAAGCAATTTTCATTAACCTAATTCTCCAAACTTTTTGCTATGAGGGCCACATTAGGTACTTCAGCACTGTTCAGCAGGCTGTAGCCAAAAAAAAAACTCTAGAATTAGATAAAGGTTTTATTGAAAGCAAATAAAAACTGATTACAGAGTATGTGAGATTAAATTATTGTATATTAATTAAAATGAACAGTAACAACAAATTCTCATATTTTCATCACAAATTATAATAAACCATTAATGTGAATGATGTAATAACAAAAACTATCAGCAACTCTCATATTATATTTTCATCACAAATTATAATAAAGCCATTAACGTGAATGATGTAAATGTGTTTATGTTTTTAAAATCTTATTAAACTCAGATTCAAATTTTGAAGTGCTAATTAAAAGTAGCAATTTTTCTAATGCTTATCAGATAAATTTGCCCTATATTTTGACTTGATATATTTCATTCACGAAAATGTTTGTTCGCAAAGATATGTTGTCCCAAAAATAGAGATAAATAGTCCAATTGGCAGGCCGCATAAAATCATATTGCGGGCCATAGTTTGGAGACCTCTGCCCTAATTAATCGAGCTTTCTCGAACGCTGCTATATATTTATATATATATAATGTGTGTGAATTGTGTAAGTCTAAATATTGATTATTGAAGTTAATAATTCAGACCGGGAAATCCCAGGATAAAGAAAATTTCTCGGGATAAATCCCGCAGCCAAAATCAACCAGGATCCCGGTTGATTGACAAACCTAGTGACAACCTTGGTCATGGTTCACCTTAAACTGTTGAGTCTACTATACATGCTATATGTTCTTTTTCCTGTGTTTTATTCTTGTTTTAGATATATCATGGAAATTAAGAAAATAATAAAAAATAAGCATAATTATCGATCCTTAATATTAAAACAAAAATTAAATACTGTAAAGTATTGCATTTATGTATTTCAATTAAATATTATATTGAAAATTAATATATTAATATATCATTATTATATTACGAGGCGTGTTTTTTAAGTAAGTACTGTTTTGAAATTTCACCGCTGCAGCGCTGCGGTCGGTGTCCTGCGCATGCGCACTGTGTACCTACATCTGTTGGCAAGCCACAGACGCCATTGCGGCAACAATCGATCATTTACTTATTTGCTTTTGCGTATTAAAATGCCTCCGCCGATTGAGAATCCCATCAACTGTGAAATACGCGCTGTTATTCGTTTTCTTAGTGCTAAAGGTGTGAAAGCAGTTCAAATTCACTGTCAGATTTGTAAAGTGTATGGACGAAGCATTTTGATTTTTTTCTAAGGCTTTATACGTATCTGTTGCTGTGTCACCTAGTAAGTTATGGCACCATTTTGCTAGTGCTTTTTCAAGGGCGTACGTTGGGGCTCTTCTCTTTTCGACAACCGGTCTAATGTTAACAGGATCTTTATGCGTTTTGATAAAGCCAAATAGTCTGGGACACACAGGTGCGGTGACTCTTCTGTGTTTCCATATATGTGGGAAGTTCTTATTGTTAACAATATTATTAATCTTTGCTGCTAGCTTCAATGTTGGATTGCTTGGGAGTTGTTTAGGGTTAGACGTGTTGATGTAATTCTCAAGGAATTTCTCATACTCCTCTCTATGCATTAGCACTAGTTTTTTAGTTTTATCCTCCCTTGTTATTAACAACTTTTTACTGATTAACCAGTCATTTGTTCGTTTTATTAGTTCTCTTTCATCTCTGTTCTGGCACTTTAATTTTTCAGTTTTATTTTTTCTTTCATTGACATAGTTCCATGTTAATCTTTCTTTTTCTGTTTCATCTTCTGCCTTAATTAATGTTATTCTCAACTGCTTAATGTGCTTTTTCACTTTAGTTTAGTACTTAGATAATTAATAATAAGAGTTGAAGCAGTTTTTTAGCTTATATTAAAAAACTAACAATACATTTTCCTGTTTTTTGTGTTTTCTTGGTTTTTGACAAGGAATCACAAGGTATAATTAATGTGTGGTCAATTCTGATCAAACTGTGTATGCATATAGTTCTTAAGTTTGTAAATATCAAAAATAATATAAAATGTGTACAAAAATTGATTTATCAAACTATTCAGGAGTCATGCTTACTTTTAGTAATTCATTATATGATTAAATTTGTAATGAATTAATTACTAATGTGATTAAATGTAATTTTCATTTTACTCAAACACACTCCATTCTCCATTTATAGTAATTGTTTTTAAGTATTAAATTTGACATTTTACTTTAAGCAGTTTTATTCATTAAATATAATCTGATTTTATTTTTTATTGAGATTATCACCAAATACTACTAAATATAATAGCATTATAAAATTTATTGAATTTGAATAACTTTTGAATTAAGTTGTTGTATTAGGCTGGCTTAGTGTGGATTTTTGTAGGCTTAATTTTTAATTAGATTTTTTTTAAATTGATTTGAAATATTTAAATCAATGATATTTGTTTTTTCAGTTTTTTTATTCTAAAGTTTATTTTAAAATGTCAATATAGAATTCATACATAATTATAAATCAGAAATTAAATCTTTTTTATGGATTTTAATAGACAGGAAGGACTGATGTCAGCTATCCTCTCGTTGCTGGTCACAAGGGACCAGTACTGGATATAGCATGGTGCCCATTTAATGATAATGTTATTGCTAGTGCTTCTGAAGATGGTATTGTTAGAGCATGGCAAATTCCTGAAGGAGGATTGTTAAGGCCTTTAGTAGAACCTGTGGTTGAACTAGTTGGACATCAACGCAGGGCAGGATTAGTTTTATGGCATCCTTCAGCTAACAATGTATTATTAAGTGCAGGTTAGTATTAAATTACATTTATAATATAAAGAAATTACATATATATTTGTAAAAATACGAAAATATTTAAGATTTTTTTTAATCAATATTCAAATTTATAATATAAAAAAAATAACTCTGATTTCAGAATTAAATATGATCTTCATAACTTATTGTCATGAATCAGTTTAATAATTACTTTCTTCGCATCTTTTACTCATAATCATGATTGGGTTTTTCTAATCTATTTGTTAATTATTGATCTTTTTTTAACTTACTTTCTGAAGAAAAGTGAGACTTTTAAAATTGCCATGTTATCTGTGTATGTATGTGTATATCTCCTTATTAATGACTTTTAACAAATTTCATGAAAATGTAATAATCATGATCTGCCATTAAAGATCATCTTGATGCTGTTTTATTTAACTTCTAGCTGCAATCATTTAAAAATGAGATATTCAAACTTCTGAAATACTCTTAACTCTTTGCATGCTTCTTATAAATTGAAACACATCTTTATAAACTCCATTTTAATGTTTTTCTTTAATTTTTTGCTATGAAAAAATTTTGATTTTGTAGACCATATACTATGCCTTGATATCTTGTTTTAATTTTGGAGTAAGAATCAAAATACAAAAAAATTACATGAGTCATTATACCTAATTTGCATAGTTTAAATTTCATGCATTTTTTTCAAATTTTTTCTTCCCATGTCAGATGAACAAAATTTTTATATACTTAAATTCTTGATTATATTTTGCTTTAAATAATACCAAATATTTGATAGTTTGAGAATTTTTTCCAAATAATGAAGAATGATATATTTTCTAAGTCGATATTGTTAAGCCTAATCCAATACCATATGTAAATAAACTATTGAAATTTTCCTCCTGATGGCTGAATTACAATACTCTACAACACAGATAAAATAATTATTAGTTGATTTTTCTTATTTTCTTAAAATAACATGTGGAAAATGCTTTTTGCTTCATAAGAAGTATTAGTATTTATCCAAAAGATGACTTTTGTAAAATTTATTTTTATAAATGTTACTTTAATTTGAATTTGTAGCAATCATCATACCATCTATATGCTAGATTTAGCACTAATTTTTGATAAAGTATTGTATTTTATAGTTTTAGGCAGCCATTCTCATGGGTTGTGGTAAGTTAATGCAAAGCAAATTTACCATACAGTAGTGACATCATTAGTTTCAGCGAAGTAGCGTTTCTCCATGAATTGCTATTCTCATTGTACATTGCAGCCGTTTCGAGAGCAGTAGCAAAAGTGACATACCAATATAATTACCACACCCATAATTTGTTCAATCCACCAATAAGTATTAAGGTTGGTTCCCACTATGGACCGTTTCCGTCCGTCTCTGTCCGGGAGTCTGCGCAGTAAAGACCTTACTGAACTGCACAAACTCGACGCTGACGGATGGAAGAACAAAGACAGATTTGAATTGAATAGACTTCTAGTCTATTCTATCCATCTTCATAGAATCTGTCAACCAATCACATTCAAGTAAGAATATCCAACATAGAGAACATTGAAGGAATTATTTTGGCAGTGCAAGAAAAACCTTGCTTATGGGATAAAACAAAATATGAATATAGAAACAGCTGCAGCAATTAACTCATATATTAAATTTCTAATTGCTTTTTGAATGTCACGATCAATTTCTTTTTCAAATATTTTCGACTATTGTTCTATCATTGAGTTGCTCATCTTTCTCTTTGATCTAAAATACAGAAAAATGTCAGTTTTAATTATAAGTTCAACAATCATACACATTAAAGAGTATTTCCATTCCTTGAGTGTGGGGCGGGGGGTTTACTGCGAAGGGACGCGGATGTTTTATTCCTATTCCCTTGGGCAGTTTGCCACTGTCTTTCAGGCAGAAATTTTTGCTATTTCTGCATTTGTTAGAATTAATCTTGATAGGGATTATGCTGGTAAGCATATTTTTAAACAACATAAACAGGAAACTGATACACTGCCTGAACAATATATAAGAGATACACCTTAGCACTTAAGCAGGGTCAAGAAAAACACAACAAAAATCATCATTTAAAAAGCAGTAGCGCTTTCGATTTTTTAATAATAAAATCCTCTTCAGCTATTCAGATATAGCTGAAGAGGATTTTATTATTAACATAATTTTATTATGTTTTTCTTGACCCTGCCTAAGTGCTAAGGTGTATCTCTTATAAGCATATTTTTATCCTATCTGATAGTCAAGCTGCTCTTAAAGCACTGATAGTTCCCGATTTGTTTCAAAAGTTGTTTGGGAATGCCGTCTTCTCATTGAGGAACTGGTTACAAGAACAGGGTGCAGCTTGTTTGGGTGCAGGGGCACAAGGGGATTGGGGGTAATGAGGTTGCTGATAGGCTTGCCAAGGAAGGGGCTTCTCGTCCCTTTTTTGGACCTGAACCTGTCCTGGGCATTGGTTCAGATGTCTTTGGGCGGGTTGTCAGGGACGGTTGGCGAGCCCACCATCTCATTTTCTGGAGGTCTATCTCTGGTCTTAGGCAGGCGAAGGCTCTCATCTTGGGTTGCTCTGTTCATTGAACTAAAGAGTTGCTTTCTCTGAATAAACATGAAGTTAGGATTGTTACAGGGCTTTCTTACAGGGCACTGACATCTTAAAAGACATCTTCACTTGATTGGGCATTCTTACAGGGCACTGTCATCTTAGAAGACATCTTCACTTGATTGGGCAGTCATCTTAGAAGACATCTTCACTTGATTGGGCTTGCTGATAGCCCCAGAGTTGCTTTCTCTGAATAAATATGAAGTTAGGATTGTTACAGGGCTATTCTTACAGGGCACTGTCATCTTAGAAGACATCTTCACTTGATTGGGCAATAGTCCCATGTGTTAAGATGTCAGTATGAGGAGGAAACTCCTCTTCACATTTTATGTGAATGGTAGATGTCAGTATGAGGAGGAAACTCCTCTTCACATTTTATGTGAATGTAGATGATGTCAGTATGAGGAGGAAACTCCTCTTCACATTTTATGTGAATGTGTGGCCCTTTGTTATGGGGATGTATTTTTCTGTTCCCGAGGATCTTGCTTCTGTCCCATTGTGGGATGTATTTTTCTGTTCCCGAGGATCTTACTTCTGTCCCATTGAAGAAATGTATTTTCTTGTTCTGGAGATCTCGCTACTGGAAAATACTGTCTTTTGTTTTAAAGACGGGTCTTCTTCTGGGATGATTAGATTGGGGGTGCACAATAGACCATTGTTGGTCACGGTGCTTGGGCTGTATAGGCTCCTCCCTTCTACTACTACTACTCCTATTCCTACTCCTACTACTCCATTCCTTGAGCCTTTGCACATGCTATTGATGTTAAATGTAATTCATAATCCCAAACAACATGGTCCTCCATTTTGTTTGCATAAACCACCTTCTTATAAGCTTGTTTATGATTGGCTTGCTCTCAAATTTTTATTGCTTTAGCTCATTGGTTAAATGGATCAATGTATGGATAGTAGTATGAACACTTCCAACATAATCGATTACGAATGTTGGAGAGACAAGGATGGACCGAGACGGAATGTAGCTCTGGTGGGAACCAGGTCTTAGTCACGGAATTGGTATTAATCAAGAAACCAAGTTGACTAAAAGTGAAAACGAAAGGCAACGTCATCACAACTTTTTGACATTGTTTTCATTTTTGAACTGATTTCAACAACTACATTTTACATACATTTTTTTGCTATTTGGTAAATTTTATGTTAAATATCGAGAGTATTGAATTAAATAATTTCTTTACTTTTTTCCTTTGAAATCATAAATAAACTGAGAAATCTTAAATGTGTCATTACTAAATTTATAAATATTCAAATTATTAACTTATAAGTGGGCAAACATAAAATCAAATGCAATGCATTATCAAACTCCACATTAGCATTCTTTCAAATTTTATATTAGTAATGTGCAGTTGATTTTAAAATATAAAATGATAATAATATATAATTTACTTAAAGAAAATTTACTTAATTTCATATCTAATTGTCAGTATCTATTGAGTGGAAAGCTGTCATAAGATGAAAAATGACTGATGATCGAATAGCTGAAGCATCGAATTACACATTCGATGCTTCGGCTAATGGAAGACTGGCTCAAACTATTGAAAATGTTTCCAACAGAATGTTGCAAACCTCCTAATACATAAAAATTTATTGTATTTAGCATTTATTCTTCAACAAACAAGGAGGTGGTTCTTATTGTATGTCTTTTTTTTTTTTTAAATCTGGTCGTAATTTTTCATTATACTATACATTAGATGCTTGTTGATATGATAGCTTTTGATAAAATATTCTGGTGAAATTGTCAAATGGATTCTGTGATCTCTAAACACTCTCATGTTTAAATATTTTGTTTTCAGTTTTGAACAACAAAAATAAATCTATGACATCCATCTTACTTTCTGTTACCGACGATTTATAGTACTGTAGAAGATTTACCATGCTGACATCACATAAGCTATTCTATGCATCATCAAAGTAGGACTACAAGAATAGTGCTAATCTTAAACTTTACAATAACTTGTTATGCTTCGCCCCAAGGTAACTACTGCACTGTACTAAGACCACAAGAATGGCTGCCTTAGTCAATACTTTGCATCAATGTTTTTTAAAAATAGTGGATGGTGAATTATTTCTCTTAATTTAGTTGTTCTAACAAGGGGAGCTTGCAAACTGGGTAAAAACGAAAAGGAACCAAACTTTATAAATAAAAATAGTATCGATAGATAGTTCGACCAGTCGATTATTAAGAGGTATAATTCAAATAAGATCGGAAGAGCGTCGTGCTCGATTATTAAGAGGTATAATTCAAATATAAACGCTTAATCAACAATCAAATTCGGAATTCATTCATGATGCGAAAGAGAAAAATGCAGCGTGAGGCGGTCCATCAAAGTGTATCTTTCCGCCAACCGTCGCTATAATCGGCGTAAAGATACATTCCGAAAAAGGCGCTCTTTTCTCGGAGCATGCCTTGTTAGTCATTCTAACTTTTGCAGCAAAACTTCGGATAAAAGCTCATTTCTCGAACTTTTATCAGAA